>VZSE01007178.1:841714-911945 GCA_013398275.1 Promerops cafer | reverse complement strand
CTTCCTTCCTTCCTTCCTTCCTTCCTTCCTCTCTTTTTCTCTTTTCAGATCTTCCAGCCATTTTTTTTCAGTAGAATTTTCAGAATTTTCAAGAACTTGGTATCACAAAATTATTATTGTAAATGAAAAGAAACAGTAACCTCCTGGTCTCCATGTATGTTTAAGTTTAGAGCAGTTAAGAACTTTCTCAATGTTGCACTTTCATTTTGACAAACTTTATAACAGGCCCATTATTTTTACCAATTTTTCTCAAGTAACATTGCTTCAGAAACCACTTCTCTGAGAATGTTTGGGTAAGCTTCCTGACATTTTTTATTTTAAGCAAAAATAGTTATCATTGATTTGTGATAAATGTGAGGCTTTAATTTTTCTATCTTTTTGTTTTCTGATCTATGTCCTTTGTTAAACACAATTCCTTCACTTGCAGTCCTGTGTTCGTTGCCTTTACTCCCCCTTTTCGTCCTTCCCAATTAAGTTCGAATAGGCAAAAAAAGTGATGTGAAAATAGACAAAAAAGTGATCTTTTCCTATCTGGTTTTTGATTTTACACGTATCTGATGTGTTTGAAAGATGATCAGTAGACTTTATGACAAAACTGAAGATGCTGTTCTAAAAATCATTCTAGAAACCAAGGAAAAAATAAAAGAAAGAGGAAGGACTTGAAGATGACTGAAGTATCATCAAGTTAAATCTCGTATCAAATCATCTGTTCTCCCTTGACAAACTTTTGGGAAAGGGGGAGAGAGATGTGACAGCAGCTGCAGACAGTTCAAAGGCTTTCAAAGGGTCTGGAGAGCCCAAAGGAGGCACCTCACACAGTGAGGCTCCAAGCTGAAGCACTGTCTCCAAGTCACAGCTACAAGAAAGAGCCTACAAGGTCTCAGCAATATTTCTTGATTATTTGCTAAATACAGCAACACAGTCTAGATGCTCTAGTGCATAAACAAAATTCTACTTCACATAGTCTGTGCCTTCTTCACCAGTACGCAAATATGGCTACTATGTCACCCCAATATCAACTGTGTCTTGTGCTCCAACAACTAAAGTACCAGAGTTTGAACCTTTGCAAGTTGAAACGTGGGTTTGGCATCATGTTCAGGTCCTTGTTGTGGCTGATGATAAATTTTGTTTTGAAGGTGAAACAAAGTCAAATTCTGTAACTTCACATTTGCCAAGAGATAAAACAGTCGTCTTTTGGCTATATCTCATGAGAGGCACTGGCACTAATCCATTTCCAGGCATCACAGCTCATAAACTCAGAACTGTTATGGACTCGATAAAGTCAATCAATACATTAGTTAAGTGAGATGGAATGATTTAGCTCTTAGGGAAAAAAATATAGGGCTCAGTGATTAAATGCTGGGTTTGAGCATCCTGGAATAATGAATTACAAGAAAACCATTCAGACAGACACACCTGTCTTGGCACATTCACTTGAAATACAACCAGGAAAACAAAGTCTTTTTGTTTTGTTTAAATAAATTGAGAGGACTTCAAAGCAAGGACTGCTTCTTATTATCTGTTTTACAAATGCTTCTCAAAAAGCTTTTTTCTGAGACCCTACTTCATACCGAGTATGTGTAACAGCTTGACAAGAACCTGGATTTGTTCCTCACAAATTTGAAAAGTCAAACTCTAAAGTGTCAATGTAGGACTGGCAAGTTTTTCAGTGGTGGAGAAACCCATAGCACTTATATGGTTTTTCCCCACTGACAAATCTGAGCTAGATAGAAAAACATAGTATAGTCACAATGGGAAGAAATGGGGTACTCTGGATGCCACGATATGCATTAAAAATACATTTTGACACAAATTCTCTTCAATCTTACATGCTAACATAAAGTAATAAAGGTAAACAGATGCATGTATTTACACACATCCAAATAACCAATAATGTCTGTTGACTTATCACAATCTTTATGAGGCCTATTTTAAAAACTAATCCAATCTGTCTTTTATTTTAGAAAGTAAATATATTTTATTTAATGCTTCCTATTTGAAGAAAAAAATATTCACAACATAGGATAAGGAAACTGCATCATTTTAACAAAAAAAAAAGCTGAATACTTTAATGAAATTATGTACAATACTCAATTGCAATATTCAATACTCAAATATATAATAATTTCATATACTAGGAGTTAAATCTCCTTCCTCCTCTATCAGCCTACATTTTCATTTCAGAGAACCTTGCCCACATCCCAAAGTTCCCAAGCTGACATGTACTACAAATTCTAATTTTTTTTTAGCTTGAATAGATCCAGAGGCTTCTAGCATAAGCTATGGCAGTGAAAATGTGCATTGAAATTACTGGTTAGCCTGACTGCTAAAAATACTTATTTCAGCCATAGCAAACAACATTGTAGAAATATTCTTTCTGTAGATAATTTCTATTAAGTTTTATGTTTCTTGCAGAAAGACAATGTGAGCAAGGCTGCTCATTAACAGTGGAATGCAGGAAGAAGTAAAATCCTCTAACAATAGTTCAAGAAAGCATATTACAGTACATCTGTAAACCTGGTTTTCTCTGAGGGTGACTGAGGGCCAGAAAATGACACGAAAAAGATGCACATATCCCTGATAGATTATTTAACCCTGCCAGTGTGCAAAGAAAAAACATCAGTAATAACATTAATATTCACAGTGGCACCCTTTGATGCTTTCATAATTTAGATTTGACCTCAGTGAGAAACCTGGCAAATGACTTTTGTTCCCATGTTTCTAGTCTTTTATGAAAGGACAATAACACCCCTGCATTAACCCTGCATTGTGATTGCCCAGTAAGCACCCACAAATATTTGATATCCAGGATTTTGCAGTCTAGAACTGAAGCACACTGGAAAAGCTGATACGTGTAGAAGTCACTATGGTTACTGCCTACACCTTCTTTGCCTCCAATAAGATCTTTCATTTCCATAAGCATTAAAATTCACCAAATGCACCAAAATTATTCAGACAAAAAAAATAGTCTCTTTGGTTTATAAGCCTTTTAGCTGTGTTGCTTTTATCTTTTTAAGTATAGACTCTGAGCTGAGGCATATTATTCCGCATCTGAATATAAGAAAAAGTATTGCAGGAGAAACCTGTGGTGGAAATGCTTTGTGGAGCCCCAGCTTCAGCAGTGTGTGTGGAACAGCTGTCTGCTGTTGGCCAGTACAAAGCCAAAACCCAGAAAACACTGTACAGGATGCCAGAAAAAAGGCACTAGCTGGAGATTTAGCAAGCCAAATTCAGATGATTATTGTTAGCATTATTGTAGATCTTTCTAATAAGAAGAAAATTAAAAGTTCATCTTCTGTGGTGAGATTATTTATTGTAGTAAGATACAATGTACACAGCTATAAGTAAAACGAATTTTGGTTGGTTTTTTTCTTTATTTTATCCTACAGCAATCAGCCTGATTCTTTCTTTCAGTATGCTTATATAAATGTCAAACTGGCCAGAGCCTTTAATATTTCCTGATCTCATGGTCACTCAGTATACCAAGCTCTTTAAAATTGTATCCAGTGGCTGTGTCCTCAACAGTCATTTAAAACAATTCTTAGTTTTATCCTTTTACTTCAGTTAGCTTTCTACTTAAGTTCCTTCCAGCACGCTGAATGATTTTGTTCCCTGGTATTGTCTGTTATTTTGAAAATCTCCCTGAACCACCATTGTCAATTCTCCTACATACAAGTAGCCTAATTTTTCTTTTCACCTCAATTACCTCCTTACAGCTAGCTGCTTTTAGTGTCACATATTTGACAGATCAATATATTCTTTATCAGTTCAGTTACTTTCCTTTATTTTTCCTCTATGTGATTTTGCTGATGTTCCCTTTAGGTGAAAGTTCTTAATACTATTCTTCAATACATTCAGTGAGGTCTTTTCAATGAGAACCCTTTTTCCCTTTTTCAGAAAGAGCAGGGTGCTCACTGCATATGGGACATGCAGGTAAAATACTTGACACCTTCAGCAGGAATTACACTGAACTGAGCTGTGGTTTACAGAGAAGCAGCACTGTCACAGGCTTATTCCTGCTGCTGAGGTAGGATATATATTCCCCTCAACACCCAAACCTACAGAATCTCTTCCAGCATTGCCAGCCCCAAGGAGTCAAACAACACCCCCAATACTCACAGATGGAACTTTCCCAAAATCATATATACTTTCTTAAAAGGTAGAGATGCAAATTGCCCTTGACACTTCAGACCAAATGTCCAACCTGTAAGAACACAGAGTATTGCCTATCACAACATTAGTTTCTTAAACCAGACTGGAAAATAGAGCTTCTCCCTATAATCCCTCACTTTCATAATAACAAACTCTTTCTAATATATTAAATGTCACACGAAACAACAAATCAGCACTGGTTGCTTTTTCATGTATCATTTCCATGTATGACACCTAGATACATTAAAGAAGGGGGAAAGTACTTCCTAGAAGTGCAATAATTCAGCTGTTGGCTTAAAATAGTCAGCATTTTCTATATAAATCATAGAAAATATTGAGCAATTCTCTGCTCAAAATTTTTCAATGTAAATGAGAATGTGATAAAGGTTTTACTTCTGATGAAGTCTTAGTAAATGCACATGCATTCAGATTTTGAAAAAACCAGAAGCAGTTTAGTGGAAGCTTATAAAACTTGTGGAAGGAGAGTACACCAAAAGGCTGATATTTATTGCTAGAGTGCTACTCAGACATTTAAGCTGTTTTCTGTTATGCCTGCTTACTTACTTGGGCTCCTGTCTTATTTCCTGGGAGAAATGCCAAAAAAATAAAGTGACCTCTGTATAATAACTATTAACTATGTCACACCATGCTGCTTAAAATATGTTACAACCTGATTGGCACAGAAACTCATTTTGTTCTGTTTGGGAACACTTAACCCAGAACAATGAAAATTCACAGCCCCAACTTCTTGGAAACCAAGAAGTCAGCTCTAAATATGGCTTAATATTGGGTTCAAGCTATGGCAGAGTATCTTAACTCACAGACAAGGTTATTTATAATGGAACATTATTTAAAACAAGCACAGATCTTGCTCAGGTTAAATTTGTCGAAGCTGGGGATAAAATTACCTGTAAAGATACAAATTCTTCTTTAGAAATCATTCCAAGCTGCAAACACATAGGAGACATGCCCTGACTTTGCCTAAAGCACAGAGAAATACAGTGCAGCTTCACAATCACAACAACTGAGTACACAGTATAAAGAAAACACAGCTTTAAAAAAGTCACTCTCTTACAGAACACAGCTGGCTGATCGATTTAAGGAGAAAATGAAGATGCTGAGGAACAAGTGACTTCTCTAGGCCGGGAAGATGCCAAGACACAGAGCGAGCTGCAAGGGGTGAACAAGAAGAGGGACCAGAGGAAGACCACAAGAAAATAGCCAGGATGGGAGCGGGGATAAAAGTCTGCTGTAAATAAGGAGACCTGCTTGGCTGTAGGGCTCTGCCGAGCAGCCTTCCAGCAGCAGCCCTGCACCTTGAGCCTCTGCTTTAGCCAGCGCCGCTGTAACGCAAGTGGACGGCTCCATCTAGAGGCAAATACCCCCCGAGCTGCTGAAACGGCACCATCGCGACTGAAACACCTCTTTCTCCACACGTCAGAACCTACTCAAAATACACTCTGAGCTGCTGTCCTCTTGGCAGGGATGTCCAGCAGGAGGGAGCAAGCTCCATCCACCTCACCTTCTGCAAAGGCTGTGCAGTTGAAAATAAAGCCAAGCTTTCCCTGAAATCCAGCTCTCAGTTTGAATGCTCTCCCTCACCGTCTCACCACATTGATTCTGTGGCATCCGTAAAATGACACAGATTGGAGGCTTGCTCTCGTTCTGATGGCAAGAATGAGTCCCACAGGCAGTGCTCCTGCACTCCTTTACTACTTGTGTCTCATGAGAAATACAGAGTATTTCCCACGAATATCTTGATAAGCACGTCTATATTCAGTATCAAACAGAGCACCAGTAGTTAATATGAAGTTAAAGAAATGTTTCAAAAAAAATGAGATTATTAAAAAGAACATTTATAATCCTTTATGTTGCAAAGCCTTCTCTGTTGAACAAATATGAAGCTATTCTTTTCTGTCCATCAATAAACAGATATCTCCAACTACATATTAATACTGATAAAGAGCCCAGGAGCACCAAATCACACACTTTTAAAATTATAAGCAAGTCTAACTTCATCCTCTCTATTGCTGGGGTCTGGACTCTGTGCCAAGCTATTCTCACAGAAGAGTTTCTCTTCTGCACTGATCAAGGGAAAAAAAATATCTTTGAGTGGATGTCTCTGAAAGCCCTTTTCTCCCAGTCAAAGGCTAAAACATGTATTGCAATGTAATTTTACAAGCTTAACTCCACTGTAGCTTACTGTATGCCTAAAAGGGCTTTTTCAAATAGGCAGCAACCAGTTTCATGGATATAATTCTTCCCGTTCACTCTTTTCAGGCTTGTGGGTTATGTATCACCAAATATGCACTTTTTATAAATCAGTATGTTTAGATTCAGACAAGCTGTGTATCTGAGCAACAGCACAGCAAGGAGCAACTGTTGTCTATGCATTACATTTTCTCAGATTACTCATTTATTATACAATAGTGTCCTAAATTTTACCCATCACTTTCTTATGGCGTTTGTTAGTGAGGAAGAAAATTTGGATTCAAACTAGTTTACTTTTTCCATAATGATGTATTCTGCAAGTTAGGTATAAGTAGTTAAAATTAAAACTGGTGAGCTGATTATTGTAAGCAAGACACATTGGGGAATGGGGGGAGAGAAAAAACTAATGCCCCTGTTCCTATAAAAATTAATTGCACAAATGTCTGCTCATTTCTTAACCTATTCTTTTTCTGTGTTTTACTCATTTTAGATGTATATTTGCAATAAGAATACAAATCTAAATGAAAAAAATGCAGAGGCAATATATTTTGCAATTCTAGGTTAGGTTTTGGATTTCTTTTAAGGGCATATATTTCATGAAGCATTGTTTATTTTACAGGATTCATTGCTGAAAACAAAACTAGCAAACTACACAGTCATTTCTTCCCTGACTTCTTCCTGCTTTAGGAATTCAGATCCAGTTTGCTGTTACTCAAAACAAAATTACTTGCAGGTATGACTCATATCTTTGTGGTAGCAAAGAATATAAGAAGTATGCCTATTTATGTAGCACATGCATAATAGCACATTGGAAGTTTTTTAAGGTCTCTTCTAAGAGAAGTGCAAGAGCACGGATGGAGAAAAAGCTCACTGGAGTCAGAGGAGGACCCCAGAGGACTCTCATATGTGTTTGCAAATACATACATGTACAATGGCACTGAATATGTACCAAGACCTATGGGAAGAGTTGAACAGCAACCAAATGAAAACTTCAGAGCTAACCTCCAAGAGGCTCTAGGGATCAGCAATCCCTTACGCTCAAAGACGTTCCCACCTTGCAAGCTCAGCTTCGTCCCTTGGCTGCAGACCCAGAACAGACCAGTCCTCGAGCAAGTCCTGCCTCTTTGCAGTGTTTAGCTTTGCACTGTCCAGCACTGATTTAAATCAATGTCTCAAAGACATTGGTGGCCAAAGAAACTGCTCAGTTAATGTGCCTGTGAAACATATGCCACAGTCCTCAGCTTTACCTGAGTGGTCCAAAACTGAAGAAAATACAGGTGAGAGATGGACCTCAGACTCTCATTATTGCAATAAGTTTTTTGAGGCAGTCTTTTTATGAAAACATGAATTAATCTAAATGGATAAAAGAGAAGAACAGCTTAGGTCAAGATACAGTGCTCAGAAAGGTGAATAAAATATGGAGGGAAAAGTACCATGCTGAGAAAGATGGAGAAGAGGGCCTGTAATGTGTTAAAGACGTGGATAGGGCAGAGATAGCTCACAAAAATTTAACATATCCCTCTCTGTGTCAGGAAAACATATGACACAAAACTCCTAACTTTTTTTATATTTGGAATGGCTTAGCTCTCTCTTGCTCTACCTGAAAATGCTAAATTATATGAACAGTGACTTCCGGTGACTGAGCTACACAAGTATCCATGGGTGTGATGCCAAAACTTCAAATGTCAAAACTGGAACAAGACTGAGTCTATTTCAGTCATTGTAGATCAATGTTCCTGGTCTAAATTAGTCAGCTGCCTGTTATGCAAGATCATCCTCCCTGCTAGTCATTCTCACAGGGTATTTACAGAATACTGTATGGGAATGGTGAGAATCTGAGTGAATGTACTACCAGGAGGAGGCTATTTAAAAAAGAATGTACTGCATACATTTTCAGGCAGACATTTAAGCAGACATTTCTATAAAGCATTTGCTTTTCCCCTTTGCATTATATATGCACACATACATACATACATGTATACACACATACATACATGTATACGCACACACCATGTTTTCATATCATTGCGGGTAATGTGGGAAGGAAGGCATACATAAATATGTTTTGAAAAATCTTTCTAGAGCATGAAATACTTCTGCTACTTCTGGGTAGCACAGGCTTATTTGGAAATAGCTTTCAAAATGCAGCCTTTGGAGAAAAGTATTTCACAAATCAAAGTGATTCTCTCAAAGCTTATTTTGCCATGATAGCATTTACCAGAGTAGGAGGAAGAGGAAAATTTTGTTTTATATCACCCCAGTGGATTCAAATCTTCCCTTTTCTGGATGTTTGATTCAGTGTCCTGAGCTAGATGTAAAATATCTTGTTAAAAAGCTCACAACCAAATGCACATAAAATATTTCACCACAATGATCTGCTGCTTTTCTCCTTCCTTTCTATTTACGCACTCATTTCCTTACCCTCACTGGTTGGGGTTGCAATATAGTTGCATCTGTATGAGATAATTTCTGCCTGCTTAACTAATGCTAAAACACTCCTTTTTGGAAAAATACAGAACAAGTGAAGTGATTATAAGGTAAACTAGCTCAAAAAAAAAATCTCATTGAATAGACTTTTGTTGTTTACATCATATTACAGGATTGTTCTGTGTGCAGTGTTATCTCAATAACTGTTCTATGAATACAGTCATAAAGGCAGGGGGGAAAAAGGTCAAGTAATGTCCCAATTTTTAACTATTATTTTTACTGTATGTTTTCATTTTTTATTTCTTAGGGGGTATAGTACATGAATTAAAAGAAGCCTGATTCATTTTGTTAACACAGAATACAACATGATCTGCACTGATTCATGGTCCATCTTATTTGCTAAATCTGGAGATAAAGACTCGGAATTGTTGAGCCAAGCCAAGAGTTAGGCTACTTTTTTTGAGAAATAGCATTTTTTCAATAGCACTTGACCAAAAATGCAGGAGCTTCAGCAAAGCCCGCCAAACTCCAAATGGACTGTCTGATGATTTGGCACAGCTTGAGATAATGCTGAAAGCAAGTACTGCCAAATTAGTACTTGCATTCAGTTAAAATGAAATGGACTATAATATAAATAGATCAAAATTGGGCCCAGATCCTGCAATTCACTATGCAGGCAGACTGTCAAGTGCAGAATCAGCACTTTGGTGAGCAGAAATCTAATGAGGAAAAGCTCTAAAATGCCGGAAAGAATTATTAGAAGAAAAACTATTTAAATCCCCCACATAGCTAGAAATATTTGCTAAATACCACAGATACTAATAAATGTGCTAAGAGCACTTACTTTGAACCTGTAAATGATTCTTAAATGTAGTAAAAATAATTTCATGCAACAATGTGTCAAGCCAGTTTGGAAAAAGCGCTAAAAAACCCTTGATGACTGTGTTTATCCACAGCAGAGCAAGTGTATAATCAGTATTAACCAGCCCAAGAAGCAGTGCACTACCTGAGCACAACACAAGTGACACAGATTTTGGAAGAAGATTAAAGATGAGAGAGAAAGAGCGAAAGGTTAAACATACAAATCCCTCAAAGAAAGGAGTCTTTAAATGCTGGGATTTTTTGAGAATTGCAGCCTACAGTGCAGTTCCTCTGCTTCATGTTTGCTCCGAATTAAAAATAAATAAATAAATAAAGAGAAGCAGTTTTGTATTCTTAAAGAACCAGTTTTAAAGAGAATTCTATTCACATTAACACAATAGATTGCATCACATTATATTAATAAAACCTTATACTGTGACACAAGGATCTGCTAAGAAAGTCAGAAATTCAATACACAGAAATGCTGTGAAAATCTGCAAACCTGAACACTGAGAAGAAAAATGAAACAAAGGAAACAGAACATGTTTCTAGACACTTTATGGATAAAAATAAATACAAATACTAAAGGAACAACGACAACAACAACAGAAAGCCTTACCATGATGTTTGCACAACTGTGTGTCTGTAGCCCATGCTATAAATGTGGATACCTTCTATTTCCATCATCTCAGCCCCTCTAGTGGTCAGTACCTGAAGATCTTGCCTTCAGGAGGGACACAATCTATCCATATGTACCATTTCCTGTTGCTCCAGTATCTTGACAGATATTTTTTTCTTAATCGTGTAATTTTTTCTGGAGATATAACTTGTCACTTTTTATTAGCATTTTTGTCAGTGCTGCTGCTACGTGCATACATTTAATTGCTAAGCAACAAAGAGTAAGCTCTGCACAGCACATTCGATTACTGCATTCCCTGTGCCATGCATTGTTACTAATGCACTTATATAATAAGAAATTTTTAAAAAAAAGTAAAAACATTTATTTCTGTTTCCATAGCATCTAGAAGCCACAATCTGAAATCAGGCTCCATCATGCTAGCCACCAGGAAGAGAGCTAACAGCTGAAGGAAGGTGAGGGCAAGTGGACCGATAGAAAGTGCACAAAAGTTAAAAGCAGAGGTGAGTTTCAGTGTTTCCATAGTTGAACAGGCTAAGTCTAAAGCTCAGAGGTGACTACCCACCTACAGTTAGTCATGATTCTCAGACACCAGGGAACTATTGCTGTGGCTAAAATACTTGTAGCTTTTGCAAGTGTGGTGGCCTCAAGGTGGAAAGTATTGCCAGTTTTCAAAAGTTTATCAGTTTGGAAGAGATACATCTGCATTGTATCAAAAAATACTCTCTCTTCCTTTTTCTCTTTGAGTTGTAGAAAAAAACAGGGCAGGCAGTATTTTCACAACAAATGTTACACGTCACTGCTTGCTCTTCATATTGAAATGTGTATTTGCCCCTGTCATTGAAGGCACTGTCTCCAAAATCTGAGTTTGGCATTAACAAGGATTACTTGAGTCTATCAATCACACAAGGGACAACAACTCCATCTTTCCTTTGCTGAAGAGCAGCAATGTTCATCAAAGAGTTCTCTTTATGCCTGAGATGTACAAGGAGAGTGGTCCCTCTTTTCTCTTGGTGTGACTACCAGCTATTTTGCAGTCAGCACTGCATTTCTTAGTGCCCTATCTGCAATGTTCAGCAAAAAGAGCTGCTTGGAAAACTAAGCCATGATTGTGCAGGTGTACAAACTTGCACAGCTACATACAACCACTTTTATTTCTGCAGTTAGATTCAGGAATTGGGCCTGACTCTGTCTGTGTCTCTTTGGCATTTCCCAAGTAGTCCAAATGGAGCAAAGAACTAGATGGGGAGACCTGGTAAAATCCTCCCAAGCTTTATTTCAGGATACTATATACCAGGAATTATAGCAGGTATACTTTAAGACAGGCTTCTAGACTATTAGCCCCAAGGATCAAGAGGAGTGCTAGGAAAAGAGGTACTTCCATTTGAATTATGAACAGTCACATGTGCAGTCCTGCCCAATAGCATTAGTATTTCCTCTGGGTTCCAATATTTTTGCAAAGAAACTGGAATTCCCCAACAGCTAATGTGTCCTGTCACTTTTGGTGGGACTGAAACAAGGCCTGTAGTTGCGTTCTGGGCACAATGTGCTTTATACTCCCATGGGAAGACCAAGCAGAATTGCTCTAAATGAGCCACAGCAGGAGACCACAAAGAACATTATCAAATTCGTAAACTAATTGAGTACATCAGTACTTAATCATACAAAGTGTTTCTGCATTAAACTACTCAACACATTAATTACTTAACCCCTGGAACACCATTGTGAATATATGCTTTTTATTGCTATTTCGTAGGAGGGCAGATGGATGCTATGGAGAGGCTATATAATTCCAAGAGCTACAGAGTCAAATCCTTTCACATACAGACCTTGCTGGAAAGCCTAGGTATGGACAGCTCTGCCAACTCATGCTCCAGCAGAGCATTTTTAGTTCAGAATCATGGAATATTCTGATTTGGAAGGGACCCACAAGGATCATCAAGTCCAGCTTTTAAGTGAATGGCCTACCCAGGGATTGAACCACAACCTTGGTGTTATTAGCACCAGGGTCTGACCAATTGAGCTAATCCCAGTTCAAATCCCATAACGTCTTGGACCAGAATAGATGCCAGGGGAGCAGCTGCCAATTGGGAGACCCTGTTCTTGCCTGGGTCACTTTGGGAGATAAGTACAGAACAAAATTACAGACTTTCTAGCTACTAGAAAGAGCTCAGTGATTTTCTTATGACCCAGAGTCTTACAGTTCCTCAGACTAAGGATTCAACAGAAGGTAGCACAGAAAAGTCTCGTATCACCTGGCTTCTAAGATAGAAATTTTAAAAACCCATCAAATGAGGTAAATTAATGGCATATTACATTATACTTGTGTGCTGATAACAGTAAGAATTTAATCTTTTTCCTACCATATAACTTCCTAGATTTCAAAAACTACTACATGAATAGGTGTGCTTCTACATTTCTTAAAACATAGCTCATTTCTGGATCCTCACATTGAACACTAACACTTTCTTCTTCTTAGCTCAGGACACCAGAATGACCTTGTTTGATGGGATTTTCCCTAAACATGTCTGAATACCAAACACATCTGGGCTTAACATAACCTTCTTGAATTCATTGACACCAACTCATAAAAATTTTCTGGGTTCAACCCTTAGTGCTGACTCCAGTGTGTCTGTGAAGCATTAGGTACACGGTCTGTGAATATAAGCTGCAGTGACAACATGTGCAATACAGCCAACAGGGAGGGAAAAGGAAGGCTATATATTACCATTTAATGGCCACACACTTTACAGCACAGGGTTCAAATAAATGCTTTTTCCTTCCTTTCTATAATTGCCCTTTAATGCTTCGAAAGAATTTCAGTCATAATCTGTTTGTCTTCAAGGAGGAAAGTATACAGCTTATGTGCATTTAACTACACAGGTCCTTAGAACAAGACTATGCTTAATAACTCCTTTATTTTTTTTTATTTAATAACTCCTTTTAATCAGCCCTGAATTGGTCACATGGTTGGACTAGGTGATCACTGGAGGTCCCTTATAATTAAAATAATTTATTCTTCTGTTCCATTCCATTCCATTCCATTCCATTCCATTCCATTCCATTCCATTCCATTCCAGTGTTGGGCACACCAGCCACAGACACCAGGGCAGGCAGGGTGGTGCCCAGTCTAGCTGGGGGCTGGACATCACAGCAGCTGTGGACTAATGGCATTTGAAAAGGGATTTTTTTTTTTTTCCCTACAGAGCCCCATTAAAGAACATGAATACTTACAATAAAAATGAAAGGGATAGTAACCCTGCACTTTGCAGACTGTTGGCATTCTTTTATCAAAAAAGCATGCACAGCAGCAGTAGCCTTTGTTCATACTTCCCAAATCATGAGGGTTAATGTGATCATCCTTCAATGAGGTGGCAAGACAAGCCTTACTGGACTCAGAAAACAATCTTTTCCTGAAAATAATAAAACTGGATATATTGCTCTCTATTAGAAAGGTATTTTTTACAGACTGGATCCATCTTGCATAGACCACCAGAAACAGGATAATCTTCAGCAAGTACTAAGCTAAATATATATGTATTCCTAACTCAAAGCAACTTTAAAGATGTGTCACAGAAGACTGAGTCCAAGCCGAAATAGAACTGTGGATTAAAAAGACATTTTCAAAAGGTGTGTGTGTAAAAGGCTCAAAGATACTTCTCAGTTCAGGAAACAAAGTTCGCATTTTGGTTGTTTTTTTCTTCTTTGCAGAGAGATCATTCAAAGGAAGTGAGAACTAAACATTCACTGACAACATGAGGAGCACCCAATGCAGTCCTTCCTCAGTTGCAGTGCTTTTGACATACTTTTCATCAACAGTTTCCAAGTCTTTTACTGAGCTATTATTTTAACTTCTTCCATATCCACCATTTTTGTGAGGTTTGTCTTTACCCCAGTCTGCTAATTACTTAGTTACTAGTGTGCCCACCACTGTGGGGAGAGAATTTTATCCACCAGCCAGCTAAGGAGCTGAGTAGTAGCTGTGAGCTTTATTGTTGCAATATTAATAATTTAAACCTTCTAAAAAACAGTTTGTTAGGGATGGGCATGAGGGAGCCAAACATTATAGGGCTTTCTGTAATTTAGTACCTCAGAGTGATGAACAGTGGAGCACATCTTTAAGCACTTGTCTCCAAATCAATGCTTCCTTGCTTGAAAGGCAGAGGAAGGGAATGTTTTATTCACAAGATTTCAGAAATGGCTAAATGCAGCTCAAATGACAAAACTTTTAGAATATGTACTTTACTTAAGCTTTGAACCTGATGGTATCTGTTAAGATTTACACATCTGAGAAAAAGAAATCAGTTTCTAAAGTAGTGAGGTATATTCAATCTCTACTGTAATCTAAATTTTGCTCTCATTATAATAACTGAAAAATTATTCTCAGTTACAAACATTTCCATCAGTTCAGAGTGGGGTGGAAGTGGGGGACATCCCACAAAATCCACATCAATAATATGGGGTGAGGGGATACCAGTAAAATTCTAGGAATTGTTCAAATCTTAGACACATATCTCTCTGCATGGAGGCAACAAATATCTGATGTAATTTTATCATTCTGTAGAAAGAGCTTTTTGAAATGTGAGAGCTTTTTGTCAGTGAAAGAGGCCTTTGTCTGCTGGTTTCATTTGCTTATGGGAACAAGAACAAAATACCAAAACAGAAAAATACTAATTTTCAGTGGTCTTTATTAACATAGCTGTATTTGCACATCCAGAACCAGACTGAAAGGCTCTCATCTACATTTCCCAGAGGAAAAAGGATGGGAAGATGTAAGTGTTTAAGACTGTTTTGAAAGTAGAACTCTATTCTCTGTACCTGTTGCCATCTACCATCTCTTATCCAGTTCATGCCAGATATTTGATGAGTTTGCTTATGTCTTTGTTTAGTCCAAATTAGTTCTGCAGGGGATAAAAGACAGGAGACCTGTTGGAGAAAAAGTAGTAATTTGAAACTTTCAGATACTGAAAATCATACTGATTTTCTTTGGAAAGAATACTCACTAGTCTGAAGAAGGCCATCACTCATTTTTTAAAATAATGAAGGCATATGATGAGGTGTACTTTCATTTCCTGATTATAATAAAAGTGGGAATAGTTTTATACTGTATGTAATGTGAAGAAGAAAACAGTGATGTCTTACTGGCATGTAAAGAAAGTGTATCCAAAATAGTGTTGTATTACGTACAACAGAAAATTAAGTATAGCAGGATTATGCAACATGCTGCCCCTCACCAACACTGGTAAACATCAAATGTTTTCATAAATGGAACAATAGCATCCATTCTGTCATCTCAGAATACGTATTATTCATAATTAACTTTATTAGAAGAGGAAAAGTCTATTCTGTAAAAGCAGAGCAGTTAAGTGATGCTCATAATCCCTACCATGGAGTCCATTGACCTCAGAAATTTTAAGTAGCTTTGTAGTCATCCATGGCATTTCAGATTTCTCACAGCTTCAAATCTGTGGGCAGCTTCACAAGCTTTTTGTAAAGTTTGTCATGACTAGGACATCTGTAAAATTCCCTCCAGATCTTTCTTCAATTCATCTTGTGTTAAGCAGTCAGTAATTGACATACCTGAATAACGATAAAGGTACATCCCTAAAAACATGCTCTACTGAATGCAATATCTTTTTTTTTTAAGACTTATTGGTAATTTTATGTGCTATAAGATAATAAAAGCATTTTGTTTCTTAATCTTACCTCTTCCTTCCCATTTCAATGTGTGTTTTCGATGAGCAGCATTTCCAGACAAGACTCATAGTAAGGAGTCAAAATAATCAGATATAAATCTTCTGCCCTTCATGAAATAATCCACCATTCAACATAGGTGTCCTCACAATTTATGTGAAATAAATTATTTATTTTAGAGTCAGATGAAAAATTGCAACACTGCCTAACACGTTGCTTAGAGACAACTGACAAATTTTCTTCCTGGATGTGTAATTGGGAAACATGAAAGGTAGAACCAGGATGCTAAATTTTGGCATAGTGCTTTTTTGTTAATTCCTTTAATCCATAGAGGGAAGAAATTGGTGAATCTTTGTTAATTCTGATCTCATTAAATTGTCCTTCTTTTCCTAGAAGGAATTGATTCAGGACTCAACTGCAATAATAATAACACCTTTAAGTTATCCCTCACAAATGTACTTGTAGTCCTGACTCCTTGACAAAAATACTTTTGTACTTCGATACAGATATATGAGATGGGCCTAGCTGAAGAAACATATGAGGATTATGTTAGAGGAATTCAGAGATGTGAGTGCAGAGAAGAGGATGGCATCTCTTCCTCTCTGGCTGGCAGCACTAAATAATGTTGCACTACATAATGTAAGATAGTTTGAAAAAGATATTTAGATACTCAGAGCATGATAATAGCTAAAACAGAGATACAAAAATACACTGGATATTGTATTGCATCCGTTCAACTATTTTAGTACTAGAGGAGAATAAATAATATGTTCACCCTCTCAGAAGTCAAATCCTACCTATCTAACTTGCAATTCACCTTGTGTGATGAAAAATCTAGATGGAGAACTTCCAAATGGCACATGGGTGGACAGTTTTAGCTGCTCGGGATTATCCATGAAAAGATCCAAGTCTGAGCTGCTGGTCTGGGGTTTTGAATCTAAGGCTTCAAATTACAGAATTTTTAAGGACTACCTGTGTTTGCAGTCTTATGAGCAGGGAGAAAAAAAAAACCAACCAGATTTGTGATCTGAATACTATGGAAAGATAGTTGCTTTAGATCTTGTGTTGTACTGCACAACTAAATTTGCTAAACTCAAACAAAATTTTCAGTGTCTCACTGGTACCAGGGTAGCTCTGATTTCCTAACTCCTGGTGACCACAGGCAGCAATCCTACTGAATGGCTCGGTGTTTTCAGAACTGCCATGCCAAACCCTTCTACACCAGCATGAGACTCCTTTCAGCCTCACAGATTTCCCACTCTACATATTGGCCCTAGTTTAACCCCGGCTGTGGCAGAGCAGCACCCCAGGTCTCCGGGGACTTCCCGAAAAGGCCCCTCTGGCAGCTGGTGGAGCTGCTGCGTCCGCGGCGCTGCGGCAGAGCCCCGGGCCCAGGAGGGCGGGAGAAGGCTGCAGCACCCCCGCCGCTTCCTGCGGCTCCCGCAGCTCCGCTCCACGGCCCACGGGGACGCGCTGAGTCACAGTCACAACGTAAAAGCTCCATCTGCAAGAGGTTCCTTCTCTGCAAGCAAGGGGAGATGACACTGACTAGGGGGAAAAAAAGGCAGAATGTGGCGTTCATCTGAAGAATGATGCTGTACCACTGTCCCACATCCTCAGTCAGCTCCAGGATTGATTCAAACTTGTCCAAATGGAGGGTGGAAATTCGTATTTGCTTGACATGCAAGAAAAAACACTTCAAATTAAAGATGAATAACATATATAAAAACTTTTTTTTTTTTTTTAATGCTTACCAGTGCTGTCTATGAGTCACTTTTTTTTTCCCCAAAGAGAGCTGTAAACTAACTAAACACTAAGTATATGTTTGGTAACACAGAATATCCAAATCTGTTAGATACACTTTATAAAGGTCATGTTCTGTAATATCACACTGATCACCACCTGATTAAATTGCCCACTGCTCCAAATTTAATGAGAGACTGAAAAGTCTCAATGGTAATTGGGATAGATGATCCTTTAAGGAGAGAAAGTGAGTGGGTAGTTAGTTGAAGCACAGAAGAATGCTTATTAATATGGAGGTGTAAGAAGTCCTCCCTGAGAAAGAACAATTAAGACTATTTTATTTGGAAAACATTGAATTTTTATTTGTGTTGCTTCACTGGTATCCTGGACACAGTATCAATTCTCTAACACATGGTGGGGAAAGATGAACAAAAAAATAACCAATAATCCAGCAGTCTGTCTTCTGCCTACAATTGCATACTATATGGTAAATTTAATGATTTCAAATTTTTTTAGTATAAAATTTGTCATTATTTTGAGGAACACTCTAAGTGATTTGTGTCTTGCTCTGTTTTTCTTAGAAGGTTTTTACTCCAAACAAAGCCATTGTCAGGAAATCCAAGTGCACAAAAAGATATAAAGACAAAGACAATAACAACTATCTGACTGAAAATTACAGAACTGCTACGTTAAGAAAAAAAGGAATAATTTAATCTTAATTAATATAAAGTCCCTTAAAGACACTAAGTATTCTTTATACTCTTGTAGTAAGATTATCAAAGTGTTTTACTGGGGGTTTGTAATGGCACTAAAGTAAACTGCTGGTAAATATGTCACTCAGATGTTCATCAGTGATAAAGCAGCAGTTCTTATAAAAATGACTCTATTTTTAAAATCATAATTAGATCTTTTTCTGCCTAAAAGATAGGGTCAATTTCAAACAAGTATTATTTAAAGGAAATCACATGAACTACATTACATAAAAGATCAAACAAGGCAATTGCAGCAGATATTCTGGGTTCATAATCAACAGAATTACCAATATTTTCATGTCTTTAAGTCTGCAATTCTACTCCTGTTTTACTCTGACTGCAAAATGCATATCAAAATTCCAGACCAACTTTTTTGAAGTTAAAATGTGCCATGAAAGAAATATTTACGTTTACATAAAAAAAAAAAAAAAAAAAAAAAAAGGAAGCAGTTAAGCCCCTGTTTTAAAAATATCATTGAAAACTGGTAATTCAGTGGTTCTGAATTAAAGGGAAAAAGATAACATAAGAAAAATCTTTTAACTCTTAGTTCTGTGAAATGACTAATCCAGCTCTCAGGAGCTGTGGCAAGTCTGGGATCCTCAGGTCCCAGACAGCCGGATTGCACAAGTGCTCCAGCATAAAAGCTCTTTCAGAAGCCATATTTGATGTTCCTGGTCTGTTCTGTGCCAGGAGAATGTCAAAATACAGATGAATTGTGGTTCGAGACTGGGGTTAAAATCTGTCCTCAAACATATGACTGCAGTTTGTTGCTCAGTTGAAAGGTTGACTTGTTTTCTAGTTCCCAATTTACTTTTCTTTCAGAGCAGGTATTTTATTTAGAGTCATATCTGGCTGGGTGCACAGGACAGACATAAACTACTTGGTATAAAATCTCTGACAAGGTACTTGGGAGAGTGGCAAAATGTACAAAGCAACAGCAAACTCAAGCTTTAAGCAGCAGAGGAGATTGAAGCATGAGCAACAACCAGCATGAGCAACCTGGCCTCTTCCCAAGCTGCCAGGAGAAAGGAACTTCAGTAAAAACTTATGTCCCTTCTTAAGAGAAGGCAACTGTTGGTTCAGGCAATTCCCACCAGGTCTATTATTATTTACAATGGAGGCAGACATCACTCTTGGCTCCTGCTCAAGGAGAACAGGGAGAGGAGGAGAGCTCCAACAACTTCCAGAAGAGAAGAGGCGTAACTCTTCACAGCACATTCTTGGGTGCAATGAGAAGGGACTTCATTGCTAATTATGGCTTATTAGTGCTATTGCATTTTAAGTTATCACAGGAGGGGTTCAGGTTAGAAAGTACATTATCATTTTGAAAATCTTCTGACTTACCTTCCCCTGAAGAGACTGAAGTCCTTTTGCCTAAACCACAAATCAAAATTACCTCTCCCTGGCCCAATGGTGTTAGCCTACCTCCACAGGCTTGGAGAAGACACCCCAGTCCCTGCTAAGAGGTCTGCTTTACCCTTAGACTGAGAAATTTCACTCAGGCTAAAGGCTACCCTCACACCAGCTGTCCCCCTCATGTCCTGTGATAGGTACGAGACACACAGCAGAACAAGATCTGGGTGGGTGAGAGGGTCACAGAGGTGGCATAACCTGCATGGGAGCTGCATCCATCAATAACTCAAGTCAGCCCTTCAGCTCTTCTAACTTCAGCAAGGGTCACGTAGCACTTGCTCCCTGGTCAGCCTTGTGTGCCCATGCACACGAGGTAAGGTAGCAAGATGGCACCAGCTGGGGGCTTCTTCCAGTGCTTAGACATGTCACAGCCTCACTCCAACAAAAAGAAAGCACACTACATTCAGTATCCCTCTACATCACCGTATGCTCTTGCCAGGTGGGGGGTTTGAACCTGTTTGAATGTGGTTATGTAATTATGACTGAAATCATTTTGAGGTAGAGAAAGTTTGGAGAGGTACCTCCTCTCTCTCCCTTAAGCATGGGATAGTGCAGAGCACCCATGGCAGAGGCAGTTTTTCTCTTTAAGTCTCTCCTCATTTTCAGACTTTGAGGAAAAATAAGAAGCTACCAATATTTCTGCTGTAATTGAATTTTCAAGCCTATTTTAAAAGATGGTTTTCAATTCTGGAAGGAGAAGGGAAGGAAAAAAGAAAGGATAGTAAAAAGATAGGAAGAAGAGAGACTGTAAAAGCTAGCTTAAATGCTTAAGTCATAATATTTCCAGGACTGTTTATACTGCCCAGATTCCAGAGGCATTATGAGATCACCATTTCACAATCAAGTCTGCAAATCACTGTCTTGGAGAAAGACACTTCTGGACAGAACAGAGAGACAGGAGAAGCAGGTAAGAGCAAGACAGTTACAAATACTAAACTAGACAGTGGTTATTCATTTATTCCCTGAAGAGAAAGCATATTTTATTATTCACTCTGTCTGAACTCTGTTCTGTAAGCCTGGTTCTTTTATACATTGAAGACTGCATAACTGAAGTATGAAAAGAATATAAATAATATTTATATTAAACTCATAGTCCCTCTGTCACAAAGCTTAAGAATGCCAAGTAGATAAATCCAAACAAACTTAATTTCACATTTCATGATAGGAGGACTCAGGAATAATAAAGCATGACAATATAATAGTGGAAAGGAAAAGAAAAAAAAAGAAATCCCTGCATCATATTTGGTTTCATTTTATTCTCTGAGAGGTACCCATTGCAATTAATTGTGCAGGCTATATACTAAATATGAACATTTAATAATGGAAATCACTGTCAGTTAATTGATTCCTGTCAAGAATCTGCTGATCACAGAACTTATTTCTTCTTGAACCACCTTAGCAAAACTGAATATTAATGCACAACAAAAATAGTACTCTTTGCATGCAAAACTTATGTATTTCACTGAAGACACCCCCACTTCCTCCTACCAAACAGCTGTGTACAATAGTATATTCCAAAAAATTTTCTTTAATGCTAGAGCACCAACGAATAGCTGAGGTAAAAGGAAGTCTTTTTGTCAAATGCCTTGTTTAGTGAAGACACTTGCATGTATTTTAATTTTATTTACAAATTTAAAAGCTGGTATCATATTACATAACTTCTTCCAGGCCAGAATTATTTTTCAATTAAGCTATCATCTGAATGAATCTTTAAAGAATTTATAGCACTTTCTACTCCATCTATTGGTGAAATATATAGAAGCAACAGAAGAGGTCTGACTAGGAGAGTATGCATTATGGATAGACATACAAACCTGTTATTAATCAACTATTCATGAGTACAGCCGGAGCAGGGACACATTGGGAAGTGCACTTGCAGTCCAAAACAAGAATAGTAAATTTCCAAATGGATATATAAGCTAAGAACAATATCTAAAAGTATCTATCTTGTTGGTAGTTGGTGCACCAAATAAAGTATGTAGTGTCTTGCAATGTGCAAAGACATGGTCTGAAATGCAAGGCTTCTGATAGTTCTGTTGTGGAGAAAACTCACCTGATGGTAATATATCTCTTGTCTCAATGTCCTAAGTTTAAGCCCACAAGCTCATGCTAATGTCTAGATCCATTTCAGCCTGTAGGGAGTTTGTGAAAGATGGCATTCACTGAATCAGGATAATTTCAGTGTTACAATGGATGGTTCTGTGATAATTTATTTCAGGACAGGTTATTCATACAGCACAAATTGCAACTGCTTAGTGGTGTACTGAAGAGCCTCCTGGCTGGAAGGACCTGCAGTGACCAGGCATGCAGAACCAGCACCAATTTTCTTTTATACTGTAGGAAGTTAATGCATCATGACCAAGAGGTATTCTCAGAAGTTTGATCCATTTTTACTAATAAAGTATTCTTTGTGATCAACAGCTTCCTTTAGATTGTGCACTGGACCTTCTCCTGGCTTATTTCCCTGTTTGTTATGCAGTGTCCTGAGTGTGTACATACTGCTTACCCATCTAGCACTAACTTTAAGAGTTAAATCAGCTTCCTCAGGAAGCTGCAGAAGCCATTTCTTACTGAAGGACAGTGGAGCTGTGGCTAACACACTAGAATGAAATGGCATTGCACTGGAGCTTTAGATACAAGATAATCATCATTTGTCTGTATAGAACCAAAGAAAACAAAATAGGATTTTTCAATTTCTGATTTTAAAAAGTATGTGGTGCCAAAGCTCAAGGAAAAGGTGTCTGAAAGCTCTACAGTGATTGCTAAAGCCCTTGCATCATTGAACAGTGGCAGAATTGAGTAACTTCCCCTTGGACCACTACAGTGAACTCATCGTACTTCAGCAAGGGGTTCACGATGACCCAAACTTCTCCATTCAATGCAGGCAGCAGTCAAGCTCTCCTGGCAAGCACTGTCCAAGATGACACAGAAGGTAGGTCTGGTTGGGGCTTGCATCTGACATTAACACACAGCAAAGGGAAGAGGAGAGATGAGAAAAGAATAGGGTAGAAAGAATATCTCATGTATTTTTTAAAGAGTCAATGTGTTTGCCATGGACTGGATGTAAATGGAACAGTGTGCTCTGTTGTTAGCCAGCAAGCAGATTAAGCTGCATGGAATCCAAGAAAGAAGAACCTGTTGGAGATAATTTTCCACCTGACAATTGCACAAGCAAGTGGAAAACCTCATATGAGAACTACTCCTAAAAGGAAGCTGTGAGTTTCTCCACAGACTTCCCACGTGCTGGTGTTTCCCAGGGCTCAGTGCTGGGGCCAGCCCTTTTTAATACCTTTATCATGAACTGGACGTGGGGATTGATGCTTCATCAGCCAGTTTGCAGATCATACCAGGTTGGGTGGGAGTGTTGATCTGCTGGAGAGTAAGAAGGCTCTGCAGAGGGATGTGGACAGGCTGGACTGGTGGGCTGAGGCCACTTTTATGAGGTTCAACCAGAACAAGCTCCATGTTCTGCCCTTGGATCACAGTGAACCCCTGCAGGGCTGCAGGCTGGGGACAGAGTGTCTGGAAAGCTGCCCTGTGGAAAAGGACCTAAATGTGCTGGTTGACATCAGCTGGGCATGAGCCAAGAAGGCCAATGGCATCCTGGCCTGAATCAGCAATAGTGTGGCCAGCAGGACCAGGGCAGGGATTTTTCCCCTGTACTCATGAACTGGTGAGGCCACACCTCGAATCCTGTGTTCAGTTTTAGGTCCCTCACTACAAGGAAGACACTGAGGGGCTGGAGCGAGTCCAGAAAAGGGCAGTGGAGCTGGTGAATGGCTGGGAGCACAAGTCTGATGAGGAGCAGCTGAGGGAGCTGGGATTATTCAGTCTGGAAAACAGGAGGTTCAAAGGAGACCTCATTGCTCTCTACAAATGCCTGAAAGGAGGGTGTAGCGAGGTGGGATCAGTCTCTTCTCCCGAGTAAAAAGCAGTAGGATGAGAGGAGATGGCCTCACGTTGCAACAGGGAAGGTTTATATTAGGAAAAATTTCTTCACCAAAAGGGCTGTCCAACACTGAAACATGCTGCTCAGAGAAGTGGTGGAAGCACTGTCCTCAGAGGTATTTAAAAGATGTGTAGATACGGTGCATAGGGTCGTGGTTTAGTGGTGGACTAGGCAGTACTGGGTTAATGATGGGTCTTGATCAGAACTTAGAGGGCTTTTTCAACTGAAATGATTCTGTGATTCTTTTTTTATAAGGGAAGCATTGCTTGAAGTAGTAGGCATGAAAAATATTTTCTCCTTATTTTAGAACTAAGGTTTCCAAACATGCTCATCAAAGATCACTGAAGGGCACCTTTTTTCTTTCAGGAACAAGAGACATAATAGATGTTCTTCATCAAAATATCTACATTACTGGCCTCTGGTGGGAATGGTGGGAGAAACTGAGCTAAACCTCAAATTCCTAATCACTAAAGTTCATTTAACAACCTAATTTTCAAGATGCTGAGTTCAATCAGTTATACACAATTTTCTGATGCTAGATGTTCACTTTAGCTGAGTATAGCTATGCTAATTATAACATCACTGTACCTTTGCTCTCCATGGGGCTCCTACTTTGCAATGGGCCACATTTTAATAAAGGAGAATGTTTTGTTCTGCACCATTGATACTCATCCAGACCTCCTTGCAGAGATTTCCTCCAGTCCAGTTGAGTACAATTGGTGCAAAGGGGTAAAGTAACTACAGATCTAATATGACTGAAAGTTAAACTTACGCCTCTCTTGCTTACAGGCTGCTACCTTTTTTTTTATTTCTACTTTCAGAGTATTGTGAGCACTGGAATTAATAATGCTGCCTCTGGTTTTTTCCTTTTTTATAAAACCATTCTGTAATAAAATTGAGACTTCTCCAGAAGTCTCCACAAAAATCAGATGATAAGAGATACTTACATTAATTGAAAATATTAAAGTAAGACTATTAAAAGGCCTTTTTCTTCAGTCTCCAAGTTTTCACTGAAAGAAACTTGCATTTACTATTTTTCTGGCATGGCTTTTAGTCAGAAGTCCAACAGGACAGATTAAATTTTAATTATTTCCATTCACCTTGCAGTATTCAAAATTAAGGTGCTGTCATGAAGAATGTGTATGGAGCCTTAATGGAAATAACAATAATAAGGCCTTTTTCTTCTACTCCCATGTAGCAGAAAATTAATACTATGGACAACAAGAAGTTTCTTACTAACATTTAATTGGAAGATTTTTACATTTGACAGAAATTAGAGAAAATTATTTTCTGTTTGACTCAATTAAAAATAATAACCTAATTTAATTTCCGTGAATTGTAATCTACATTTACGTAAACTGCAAACAAGAGGAAACAGTTCATATAATAAAAAGCTAAAATGCTGTATGCAAGTCCTTTCTCCACACAAAAGCATCTTACTGTAACTCTATAGTTTTGTATTTGAGGTCAAAAATACTGGTCATAGGTGATCTTGGACGTATTCCACACTGTCCTCCATGTCAAAAAGATCACCACAGAGCTGCTCAATGAGCACACAAAACCAGTTCAGCTAACTCAGATGTCACTAGTCTAGGTGACATGGTTATAATCTTCCCTCCTACAGCAACAAATCTATGAGTGGAAAAATTACTGCCTTCTGAGTTCCTCCAAATTTTCTGTTTATATGCAATTTTGCCATTTTCCTTAAAGCTCAGAGGTAGCTACATATAGCCCCACTATAAAATGTGTATTCCTCTTTTAATTAGATTCATTTGGCAGAAGCTGAGAACAAGCTGGCAGAACCTGGCCTCTCTGGAGGACACACAACAGCAACCACTCAGGCATGGGACACTCCTGCCTTGGCAGGACAGTGGCAGGACCTAACCTGGCCCATTCCCAGTACTGCTAGTTCATCCTCAGCTATGCTCATGGATGCTGCCAGTGCATTACTACTGTGTCTTATTAACATTTGGGTAAAATTCTCCTGGGAGCAACTTGTAAGACACTGTACATATTTTTCATCAGAATACAAGATGAGCATGATTCAGTATCCGTGCCCTTTTCAAATCCCAAGTTCCCACCAGTCCCAGCAGAGGCACTATCACTGTGCCAAGATGCAAAGAGCACAAAAAGTGGTTGACTATAGAAAATGGCCAAAGATCAGTACAGAAAATATGGCTTGAAAAGTTAGCAATTGAAAAAGACCTTTAGAGCCTCTTCTCTATATAGAGTAGGTCACTGTCAGCTTCGTTTGCCTTTCTGAACATGAACTACAAAGACTGCTTTGTAAACATGAAGACATCAGATGTGTGTGAGACCACTGAGAAGGAAAAAGAATTCAGGGTATATGAGCTTCTTGTTTATATACTAATATTTTCATGAGAGACTCAAATGCCCATATATGAGCAATGTCTATTATTATTATTATTATTATGAGGTGTGTATAAGATTGCCAAGAGGTTGTGACTTGTTCTTACAGGCACTAAGTTTTCTACACAGATATACAACTTCTCAAACAGCCTTTCTAGTGCAAAGTGAGAATGAAGGCAAGAATATATAAAATTTACTGCCTTGACCCAAACATTTGAAGCTACTTTGCTTTGGTTGGCTCACTACTTCTCAGAAATGTTTCTAAAGAAACAGTGCCCTCTCAGTAATAACAGTCAAGCTAAGAAACTGGGTTCAAAATATGTCTTGTTTCCAGGGAACACCAGTGTTGAGTGCAATGGGGAGCTCAGAGATAGACTCAAACTTCCCCAGCAAGGAGTGTAAGAGGAGTGAGGAGCCTGAGGAAGAGGGGCAGAGGAGGAAGTAAATAGCACCAAAATGGAGAACCAGAGCTGTGACAGGTTGGAAAGGAGACAGAAAGGATAAACCTGGGAATCATCACTGGGAATTTAGGATACTCAGCATTATTCTTCTACTTTCACAGCAAGAACCTCTGAATGCAGCTCATGGACAGACCTGCTGCTGTTACTCGGCCCAGGCCCACAGGCCATTCACAGCCTTCCCCAATATCCCTTTTCTGTACACAAAGGTCTGTGCTACATCAACAGTGGCAAACAAAATTCACCAAGGAACATTCACTTACTGTGAGGGTAACGTGCACAATCTGTCCATGCAATTCTCTGGACAACTCTCTTTCCTCTAAAATAAGAGTGGCTGCTTCAAAGAAGCTGTTGGTAGGTTCTGTCCTTAGCCTCAGTTACCACTTGTCCAGGAATTGCCTGAGACACAGACAGCTTTGGCCCCAAGCAAAAACTGCAGTGGAAAAAACCCTCTATGTTAACAATTCAACAGCATGGAAAACATTAAAATCTGTGGATTGGAAAATAACGTCATCTCTGGATCTGTGGATGATATTAGGATGTGTGCAATGCATGTTTTTGTTTGCTAGCACAGAATTAGCCTAGGTCCTACAGCCTGATCGAAAACATACCTGTAATTTCTAATTTAAAAGGGGAAAAAGGAAAAGAGAATGGAAAAGGAAATGGGAAAGTAAGAAAAAGGAAGGAGAAAAGAGCTCAGAGAAGCAACCTGAAACACAAATCAGCACAAAATCTATGTAAAAAATTCACTAGGCAGTGGAACCTGTGCATACTCTAAGATGAAGAAGAGCTCATCTCAAACTGCTGTGAGGGACACAAATATCTGGCTACTGGCCCTGTAAAAACAAAAATCCTAAAGCTTTGCATTTCTCAGTCAAACAAAATACTCCTTTCAGTGTAAACCACATTGTTATTTGGACTTAAATCTGAGAGACACGACATGAAGAGATAAATCATAAATTGGATCTAGTGAGTAATGTCTGAAAAAGTTCTCTCTTTACTTTGAATAGATCTGTGTCAATACCTAACGCTGCAGATCTCTGAGTGCTGGAAGCTGGAACCTCACGCAGTACTGCAGAGAGGCAGCTCTGCTCCCCAACACTTGACCACTTGGTTCTTGTGGCTTTACAGTGGCACTTGTAGCTGCACAACTGGGAATTGATACACATTGAAAGTGAGTTTTATTCTGGATTGGTTCTTTGCTCCCCTCTTCTATGTACTCACACAGATGTTTCCATGACCTTAACAGTGGGGGAATATAGGATCATCAGCCCAGCTCGGGACTGTCTCTTCCCATGTTGGCATAGATGTAAATCCCTTTGGGAGAACGTGGCCAGGCAGCCAATTCCCTCTCAACAGTGCCCTTGTGGAGGCAGCTCTGGCAGTGTTAGCCCACGTTTGTGGTGCTATCATCAGTGCATTTGTAAAAACATAAATAAGAGTAACCACAAGTTCCAGAAAACCTTTGGGAGATACCACAGTACAAAGTAAAACAATATTTCAGTCTCTCTCTTGCTTAATTGCCCACTTTTGGATTCTAATATCACTGCTGAAATGGGATATTATCACAGGGCAGAATTAGTACTATGGGAGATTAGGTTATGACTGAACACGAGTAATTCAAAACAAATCCTGCTTTCAGATTGCCCCCCAAAAAGGGGATTACCACCCCAAATTGCCTTCCTCTTGCCCCACTCAGCATTCAGATAGAGATAGCTCAGTTTGTAAGGTTTGGCCCTTTTCTACAAAAAGGCAGTTTCTTACTGCTTGTAGTGCTTCTGCAGCACAGCTCACAGCTAATTACTGCACCATCAATTTCCAAAATGTTCCCTATCCATCTTACCCATTCTTTTCACCAGATATTGTCAGGAGCTTTACATATTTGAGAGCATAATCTTCCTTTGCTTACTATTTGTTTTTATTATTATTGTACCATTATAATCTCATTATAGCCTTTTCCAGTTTCAATTATTGTATTTATTTTTTTCTGAGTCACTGTAATTGCTTTTAGTTTTTAATAATGTTTAAAATTTTCACTGTCCAAAGCACACGTTATTATTCTCATTATAAAATTCAGTTAAAAGGTTGTCAATAGTCTTGGTTTGTACTAGTCTTGGATCAATCTTTTTGCCATGCATGATACAACAACCCTGCCTTTCCAATGCCTCCAGCCTACAAAGGTAGATTCACTTTTAAACAACAGGTTCATCAGAATATTAGAACTCATTGGAAAACTGGTCTTCATATTTATGTGGAAGAGAAATATTTAACAAAATCCTTAAAGCCTACGAACATTACAAAGTTATTCTCCAATGCATCCAACTGTGGGAATTACCGGTTTTCTACTCGGAGTGTGATTTGTAAAACAGTTTTTTGACAGGACTCTGAACTTCTGTGACAGAATGAGTATTAAGCTTACAAAACACAATAATTTCAATGAAGTGTAATAAAGTAATCCACCTCTGACAGAAAATTAGAAGACATTCTCCTAATTTCCTGATTATTTCTCTCAAATGTGAGAGTAAGTGTATATCCACTAATCATGCACACATGTCCAAAGAACTTACATAAATAAGACCTGAAAATCAATCCTTGTATGTCTTCCTGCACAGAAATCCTGTAATCTCTCAGGAACTCACTAAAAACCAGTACAGCTTTACTTGATTGCATGACTTTTCCATGAGAAATGTTTGCAAAATTGTTGACTCAAATTCTAATGATGCAGTTTCTAAGTTACCAGAGATATCTTTTTATCACATCACATTAAATTAATTTACACATTACTGATTTACCAGGATGGATGTTTTCGTAGAAATAGAACTAAATTCAATGATGCTGTAATACTTTTAAGAAATGAGTACTTTCCTTTTTCAAATAGCTTTGGACCTGAATTTATCAACAACTTGGCAATAGCCTGAGCCTTTTATCTACAAACATTATTTAAATATGTGCACAAGACCCACTGTAACAATGACAAAACTTTCATCTGCAACTGTAAAAATACTGCACACTGCTCAGGAAACACTTTTCAATGCTTTTCTGAAACACGTCTCAGCATTTAGTCCCACACAAATCACATTCATTGTGCATACATTATAAGCATGTAATATTTGCATACTTCTAAAATTTGACTGAATGCAGCAGTTAGGGTGAAGTACATGCATTTACTTGTGTGCAAAACTAGATTAGAAAATGTTTTGAATATTTTGTGATGCAGGATCACTGGAAGTAGGCAAAGATGTATCTAGTGGATGGGTGTACTTCCCAGCAAGGCACAGCTTGACAATCCTGTTAATCCTCATTGCACTTCTGATTCACTCAGAATTACTGCAATGAAATTGCTCTTCAGTTTGTTCATCTGCATAACAAGGGATCTCTGATCACTTCAGGGCCAGAAAGATCCATCCATGATAACATCAAGATAAAAGCTCTGATGTTACAGACAGCTGGGAATGAGATAGTAATTTAAGTGTAATCTTCAAGAGAATATGCAAGCTACATTGTACAGGTAACAGGATGTGATAAAGAAACCATTTCAGCCTGCTCCTGAAGCCCTTAATTACCAGAACAGCAACTTCCATATAGTTCATTGTTTCCCAAAGTCCTAGAAAAGATCGTAAAATCTTCCAATTAATCACTATTTCTCCACAGACATCTACATCTTACACAGAAGCTCCAGTCAACTTGGTCATCTAAATCATGACCTTTTAAAGAGGCACACATTGGGTTTATGTTGTGGTTGTATTGACAGCAGCCTCTGCACCTTGGCCACTGAAATACCAAGGCTCAGAAGAAAATTTACACAATAAGAATGAAAAAAAAGTCTGTAGACAAAATAAAGAGAGGGAAAAGGGAATTTGAATTTTTTTTAAATTTAGTGCTACAGCTAATATCTAGTTTTATGTTTAGCAAAATTGGCATACAGCAATTACAGTCTCAAAGGTCATCATGCTCCACATGTAAATGCCTCCTGCTACACAAGTAAATAAGCAAAGTGGCCCAGATGAAGACCTTTTCATCTACCTAAAGTGCATTAGCAAGGTATTTCAATGACAAGTGCCCTGCAAATCCCCATAAACCACAGTCAGAAAGTCTAAGAAGCCTGGAGTTCTAAAGGGTTATCACTTGGCTAGGTATTGTAGTGCACGTCTCATGCATATTCCAGAAATACACCTCTGACTCAGCAGGACTGGCCTCTTGAGCTGGAAGGGTCAATCCAAAACTCCTCAGGTATGTCAGGTATGAGACAAAACAGATATGAGTGGGAGCTTGCCAGAGATGAAGAATCTGCCATGGGAAATAAGTTTCACCATAGCAAAAAAATTGCCTTATTTGTAGTTGTCTTGTTCTACTTTTCTCTGAGAATTTGAAGAGCCTTGTATTTTATGATGCATTCGCTCTGGACTGATCTGGTTCAGCTGAAATACACCTCTGTTTCTGAAAAGCCAAAGATCAAACTGAGTCTGACGTAAGGAATTTTACCCAGACCTTAAGAGGTTTTTTCCCTTTTTTTTACATGCCTATGTGTTCTTCCAAGGTCACTTAAAATAGACAAGCAAGAAAACTGTCACGTACTAATAACAAGAACACCGCTGTAATGCTGAAGCCCCCTCCCTGTTCCCTTGTCCTCTGTTCAAATACTGAATCAGTAACTGAGCCCTTGAACTCCCAGCATGACCCTACAACAGTGTTGAATCCCATGTCCAGCACAAGAGAGCAGAAAGAGTTGACATTTCCAAGAAGATATTCTTTGCTATTCTAGTTTTATGACCTCCTTTCCTTGGTCCTAATTGGCCATTTAATTTTTCCCTGAACAAAGTGTCCAGCTTTGTGGACATGAATGACATTAATTTATTCATACATTCTAGTCGTGGTATTCTAATTGTTTGTTTCAGGTACAAGTTTTAGTAAATTTTTTTTAATATATATATATTTATTTCCAGTTGAGTGCTGAATTGGGCTGAGCATGGTTCTACTTTTTTCACAGCCATTCTAAAAACAACCTCTTTTCACTGCCATCAGAATAACCTTTTGAGATCTGTCTTTCAACCAGTATCTAGCCCATAACTCTGCTATCATGGAGTGATGTTTTTTAAAATCATCTGCATCAAATCAGGAAGCTTGCAACACTCTATATACATTTGGCTGAAATTAATTGAAACCTTGAAGAAAACTTCTGCATCCCTGGAAATGTTCAAGGCCGGGTTGGATGGAGCTTGGAACATCCTGGTGTAGTGGAAGGTGTCCCTACCTATTGCAGGGGTTTGGAACTACAGGACCTTTAAGGTCTCTTCCAACCCNTGAGCATGGTTCTACTTTTTTCACAGCCATTCTAAAAACAACCTCTTTTCACTGCCATCAGAATAACCTTTTGAGATCTGTCTTTCAACCTGTATCTAGCCCATAACTCTGCTATCATGGAGTGATGTTTTTTAAAATCATCTGCATCAAATCAGGAAGCTTGCAACACTCTATATACATTTGGCTGAAATTAATTGAAACCTTGAAGAAAACTTCTGCATCCCTGGAAATGTTCAAGGCCGGGTTGGATGGAGCTTGGAACATCCTGGTGTAGTGGAAGGTGTCCCTACCTATTGCAGGGGTTTGGAACTACAGGACCTTTAAGGTCTCTTCCAACCCAAGTCATTCTGTGATTCTATGATAAGACCTACTGTCATTTAAAAATGTGAAAAGCCATTACAGAGTCTAAACCTGTAACTCCTTACTAACCAAAAAGATTCGACAGAATTCAGGTTTTATATAAAATTAATCTAATTTGCTACTGGAGCAATCCTGATTATTACTTTGAATACTGGTATAATACTGGCACACTTAGAGAGTTTTCATAGAATCATAGAATGGTTTGGGTTGGAAGGAGCCTTAAAGATCATCTAGTTCCATCCCCCTGCCATGTGTAGGGAAGTTTTCTCAGTTGTCCTCGAATTATTCTAGTATAAACAATGAACTAGAAAACTTTCAAACCAGCTGTTTTACACACTGGGATGTAAATCACCTGAGTCTACAGATATTAATGTTGTTTGTAGATACCACTGTCACAGAAAAACTACTGACTTGCATAACAGAAGGCTGTACATCTGAAAAGTAGGATACAGAATAGAAATATTCATTGAAACCCCCTAATTTCTTTTATTATCAGTACTGTAATTTTCCTCAACCACAATGGGCTTACTCCTCTGCTATAATTTTTTTTGTTGTTTCTAAGTTGTCTAGAATCCTCCTTTAAACTTTGTTCTGCCAATTTTCACTATTTTTTTCACTAATTTCTTTGAGGAAAGACACTTTTAAGTGCTTTGCTGTATCTATCAGGTCCTCATAAAGAAAGGAGTCAGACCTACAGAAGCTTTCTTCTGCTTTCTTCTTTTGTCTCATGGCAAAAAGCCCAGGTGCCAGCTCCGTATAATTTTAATGTACCCAGCCATATTTGTAATAATCTTTGCATTTTTTAGCCAACTTGAGGTGATCTGGAGGAAAGGAAAACTCATTGAACTCTAAAATATTACATTAATGGATTCCCCAGAACCATTAGTGAACATCCCAGGCAGAAGATAAAGGTACTTTTGAATTGGAAACAAATAGTCAGTCATAAAATAAAAGGAGGGAGGAAAAAAAAGAGAAAATGCTTCCAGAAAGCTCAAGAAGGTAGAGTTCACCTTTAGTTTCTTCAGACAGCTTAATTTCAAAAATCTAACTAGCACACAGCTTAAAAAAAAAAAAAAAGTTGGTTATATTTTAATATTAAGAAATTTAAAGGAGAAAAAATACCTAGATGGAAGGCAAGTATGCAACCTTTGCTAGATGTATACATGCCCTTTAATTCATTTGAATAAAGTACTTGATGTTGAAAATCATCATTGCAGCAATACCTCTAACCGCATTCCTTTATTTTGTATAACATAAGGAAAGAGGCACTTAACTCCTACAGATTTACTTCCCAGTGTGTAATCTGAATGTGAGTATATTAAATGAAAAACACTTAAGGATTCAAAATAAGGATTATCACTGGGATGGAAGTTGTTTCATAAATACATGCCAAAATGAAATGCAGAAATGGCCAAGGGTCGCTGCTGCCAGTTAACTCATATTTTAGTATGATTTACTTACTGGCTGTTGAACTTTAAATATTGTAAGTGCATCCCAAAGTCAATATCTATAACATCAATGCAGCTATCCTGTTAATAATTTCAAGGCTAAAATTAATGAAAATAGGCTACATGTTTTTCTTGACTTTCTGCAAGATCACCTCTAAATGAATCTATAGAATGAACTAGGTACTGCAGTTAAGAAGATATACAGAAATAAGTATACTTTTTAAAGTGCTTATTTTACCACAGATGGAGGGATGGGGGAAGGAAAGAATGGAGGACAAGAATATAGTTGAGAATTAAGAAGTTATCATGCCTTAATTCCTGTTTAAATTGAAGACAATCCACAGCTGTATATATTAATTTAAATCTTAAAACTGAGCTTTTAAATGATTACCTTCTTCTTATGCTTTCAATTCACGTAGATTAAGCAGGATTATTTCACTGTGGCTACTGTGTTGGCCTATGCCATTTGCTTTTCAACTAATATCAGAAATAGAGGCAAATGTTTAATATTTATTTTTTTAAATTTGGGTTTAAAAATAACTACGGGACAAACATTCTTGTTATCTAGGAACAGTGATCACATTTTTTTACCTCTGTAAGAAAAAATATTAATGCAGTCACATCACAGTTTAAGAAAAAAACAGTACAAAGCAAGATTCACTTTTTCCACAAGTATTGAAAAAAAATGGTTAAAGGGCCAAGAAACTATTTTAATATCTTTTCTTGGAAAAGAGAAGGCTCAAATCAAGGGCACTAGTTCCCAGGTACATAAAATACTATTGCAATAACAGGTAAAAATCAAATATTCTCTATGTCCATGGTGGACCGAAAAATAATATTAAGTTTAAAGTTGTAACGTGGTATATTCAGTTTGAAATATTTTGCATAATATCTAACAGTAAGACTAATCAAAGCAGACCTGCTTTGCTTCAGAGAGTGATGGAACCTGTCACAGGCTGCACAACCATCAGGAGTTACCTCCAGGCAGGCTCAAGTAGAGCTTGCATTGGACTAGGGGAAGAGATTGTCCAAAGTTCAGATCAGACTTTCCAGACCTAGAGGACTTCTCTGATTACCTGAATGATTTAAAAAACCTGTGCCCATCACATCAAATAGATATAATTAGAATGAAAAATGCTGTTTTCTACTGGATTAAATAATATGCCTTCAAGCAGAATTCTTGCATATATCACATTCTCCAAAAAAGTCAAAATCACTGTAAAATTATTTCATTAAAGTACATGCAAAATTAGTTAGTAATTCCATAAGAAATTGTGTGTATAGGCAGATTGTGTTATAAGTTAAAAGTTACCATCCATTCAGAAGATATTAAATGTGACAAGGTAAAACATGCTTACATGCCAAATACCAGGATGAAGAAGAGGGGAATGAAAAACCAAAATATTTTTACTGCAAGCTAAACTTCCTAGGTTCTCCTAGAATGCTCAGTGTTAAGCCCACATCAGATTTCTTGAACAGGGAAAGAAATATTTATGATGCAGTATTTATACCTTAGTCAAAAGCTCCAACAGGAAGGCAACGAAATTCAAGTTAAATAACACAGTTTTGTAGGAAGCCATATGTCTTCTATAATGCCAAACAAAGATGCCAGTAACAGTTAAAGATGCTCTGAATTTTACAGCCAAGCATTACACAACATCAAAAAGCTAAGAATCTGCTAGCTACATTAATCAAGAGGAAGTATAGTGAATAGCAACCTGTTTCTTGTATGATTTAAAAAAAAAAAAAAAAAGAAAAAAGATTCAGATAAGTTATAAAGAAAAAAATTAAAATATGAAATAAATGCAGCAAAACTAGAGAGAGAATAGCAAAAAATCCCACAGGGAACTGCAAAACATTAGGCATAGAGGATCAGCAAAATATCTAACAAAGTGATAAAGCTGTCAAACTTTTTAAAAAAGGATGAAAATAACTACCAACAATGAAGAAAATTTGAGTTATTGGCTATGCTGAGTTATGAAAGGTCCTAAGGAAAAGGAAAACACAGAATATCAGTGAATATGTCTGTGATCTGTGATGCTCTTGAATTACAACTCAAAAAAATCAAAATGATGAATAGGCATAGGATGTCTTCCACAAGGGCTTAAACAATGGAGTTTCAAAAGAAGAAAGATGACCACAGCCCCCTCACATAAATTACTGGAGTAAAGAAGTCAGAGACCAGCTCTAGCAGAAAACAGTGAATGCAGCCCAGCAACTATTACTTGCAATGATTTCCAACAGAGTAATATCTTCATGCCTACAAGGTTGACATTTTTGGAGATGTCATCCTTAAGGCAAAATTCTGCCTTCCAATATGAAAGTGAATCTCATGACAATTGAAAGGACAAGCAATCAAATCTATCTCAGAATTTACCCCTTCTTGAATTTTAATTCAAATAACAAGTACAACCAAAATCAAAAAACACAGATTAATCAAATGGTTTGGGTTGGAAGGGATCTTTAAAAATCACCTAGTGCAAAACCCCCTGCCATAGGCAGGAACATCTTTCACAAGATCAAGTTGTACAAAGCCCTATCTAGCCTAATTTTGAACTCTTCCAATGATGGGTCACCCACCACTTATCTTCTTCCAATGCCTCACCACTTCCATTGAAAACAAATTCTTCCTTATGTCCAATCCAAAACTCTTTCAGTTTAAAACCTATGCCCAATGCTCACTGCCTTGGTAAAAAGTGTTTCTGTCTTTCTATAAGCCCCCTTTATAAGTTGAATGATGTATGGTGCAATCTATCTCTTTTCAGGTAAACACTAGAAATGGAAAGACAACCATAATGAAGGCTTGCCCCCCGTGGGAAAAAAAATTTAAAAAAAGGCAAAATAAGATACAATTAGTCCTTCAAAAAATCTCAGCCTGTGCAGGCTGATGTGCCTTCATTTGCATCTTGAGTTAATAGTTATGAAAAAGCACATGAGGCTCCCTCATGGAGCCAGTCTCACTGAAGCAGTAAAAAGTATCTCAAGGGCCCCTGTCAAACCTGATGCCTTGCCTAAAAAGGCTTTCTTTTGGATGATACCAAGACACTTGTGTTTGCACACAAAGAAGTAGATACCTTAAGCACCATCCAACAGCCTACTTCTCATTGAACATCAAAGTAATTCTGTGTCTGTGAGGAGCACCATTTGTCACCATCGTATCCAAAATCCAAAATCCAGATAGATTATCTCAGTCCCCACTGCAGTAATGATATTCATAGTACTGCCAAAGAATCTGAAAAGAAAAACCTACAAATTGGGGTTTTGCTGTCTACCATTTCCACGAGTACATCAAGGCTTTGAGTGATGATTTGTGTTTCTCTAGATCAACAGCTTTCCTTATCAGCACACCCATTCCCATCAGTTTCTCTAAAGCCTTTTTAGAAGTGACTGCCTTTAAGTAAAGTTATCAACTGATTTAGATAGATATTTAACATAGCAGGTCTTCAATGAAACAAGCATCATAAGCTTTTCATAGAGAAGAAGAAGTGTTTTGCTTATGCTATGGCAGTTCTCTGAGTTGCTAATGTGTATTTAACATTGCAAACTCAAGCAAAGGTGACTGCCTCATCGCCACCCTGCAGCCCAGGGGAAGAGTTCAGAGTAAGTTCCAATCTCTCCAGCACATGAAAACCAAGCAGGCTTCTCCATTCCTAATCTTGGCCATTTGAGCTTTGACTTGTCACTCCCCACAAACCACTCAAGAAGCATAGCATAGGCATAGCATTTATTGACCCATTTGAACAATTTATTCAGTTTTCATCTTTGAAAACCTCCTTACCCTTTTCAGCATGGTTAGTCACCCTGAAACTGGTATCACAGAGGGAAGGCTCTAAAACAGAAGGCAAGACCAGCAATCAAGCCGGGATTTTATTGTATCATCACTGAGTATGAATTTTGCCACCTTGGCTCAAGCACATGCCTTCAACACACACGGTGCTCAGAGCTGCAGGGGATGCACTGCCTGCTTCTGCCTGCAGCCTGCCAGTCCTCCCAGCCATAGCAGGGGGGAGGAGGCCAGTCTCCTCACTGTGTGGCTGTGTTTGGCACTCTAGAATGTACAGAGAACTTTTTGCTGAGTAAAATAGTTCAAGACTGCAATTGGGCATGGCTTGGGAAGATNCAGAGTAATATCTTCATGCCTACAAGGTTGACATTTTTGGAGATGTCATCCTTAAGGCAAAATTCTGCCTTCCAATATGAAAGTGAATCTCATGACAATTGAAAGGACAAGCAATCAAATCTATCTCAGAATTTACCCCTTCTTGAATTTTAATTCAAATAACAAGTACAACCAAAATCAAAAAACACAGATTAATCAAATGGTTTGGGTTGGAAGGGATCTTTAAAAATCACCTAGTGCAAAACCCCCTGCCATGGGCAGGAACATCTTTCACAAGATCAAGTTGTACAAAGCCCTATCTAGCCTAATTTTGAACTCTTCCAATGATGGGTCACCCACCACTTATCTTCTTCCAGTGCCTCACCACTTCCATTGAAAACAAATTCTTCCTTATGTCCAATCCAAAACTACCCTCTTTCAGTTTAAAACCTATGCCAAATGCTCACTGCCCTGGTAAAAAGTGTTTCTCTGTCTCTGTATAAGCCCCCTTTATAAGTTGAATGATGTATGGTACAATCTATCTCTTTTCAGGTAAACACTAGAAATGGAAAGACAACCATAATGAAGGCTTGCCCCCCGTGGGAAAAAAAATTTAAAAAAAGGCAAAATAAGATACAATTAGTCCTTCAAAAAATCTCAGCCTGTGCAGGCTGATGTGCCTTCATTTGCATCTTGAGTTAATAGTTATGAAAAAGCACATGAGGCTCCCTCATGGAGCCAGTCTCACTGAAGCAGTAAAAAGTATCTCAAGGGCCCCTGTCAAACCTGATGCCTTGCCTAAAAAGGCTTTCTTTTGGATGATACCAAGACACTTGTGTTTGCACACAAAGAAGTAGATACCTTAAGCACCATCCAACAGCCTACTTCTCATTGAACATCAAAGTAATTCTGTGTCTGTGAGGAGCACCATTTGTCACCATCGTATCCAAAATCCAAAATCCAGATAGATTATCTCAGTCCCCACTGCAGTAATGATATTCATAGTACTGCCAAAGAATCTGAAAAGAAAAACCTACAAATTGGGGTTTTGCTGTCTACCATTTCCACGAGTACATCAAGGCTTTGAGTGATGATTTGTGTTTCTCTAGATCAACAGCTTTCCTTATCAGCACACCCATTCCCATCAGTTTCTCTAAAGCCTTTTTAGAAGTGACTGCCTTTAAGTAAAGTTATCAACTGATTTAGATAGATATTTAACATAGCAGGTCTTCAATGAAACAAGCATCATAAGCTTTTCATAGAGAAGAAGAAGTGTTTTGCTTATGCTATGGCAGTTCTCTGAGTTGCTAATGTGTATTTAACATTGCAAACTCAAGCAAAGGTGACTGCCTCATCGCCACCCTGCAGCCCAGGGGAAGAGTTCAGAGTAAGTTCCAATCTCTCCAGCACATGAAAACCAAGCAGGCTTCTCCATTCCTAATCTTGGCCATTTGAGCTTTGACTTGTCACTCCCCACAAACCACTCAAGAAGCATAGCATAGGCATAGCATTTATTGACCCATTTGAACAATTTATTCAGTTTTCATCTTTGAAAACCTCCTTACCCTTTTCAGCATGGTTAGTCACCCTGAAACTGGTATCACAGAGGGAAGGCTCTAAAACAGAAGGCAAGACCAGCAATCAAGCCGGGATTTTATTGTATCATCACTGAGTATGAATTTTGCCACCTTGGCTCAAGCACATGCCTTCAACACACACGGTGCTCAGAGCTGCAGGGGATGCACTGCCTGCTTCTGCCTGCAGCCTGCCAGTCCTCCCAGCCATAGCAGGGGGGAGGAGGCCAGTCTCCTCACTGTGTGGCTGTGTTTGGCACTCTAGAATGTACAGAGAACTTTTTGCTGAGTAAAATAGTTCAAGACTGCAATTGGGCATGGCTTGGGAAGATGACACTCCACTTTGTGAGGTGTAACTTGTTCCACAAAAGCCTAAGTCCAATTCTTAGACAGCAGGCTGCACCTTTCCCCAAAAGACCATGCCACATAAGCATGTTCAAAAGAATCAAAGGCAAAAGAAGCTTTCAGTTTCTGCATTAGCTAGCAACAAGTGTACTTCTACACTTTCAGATTTTCCTGTTTCTGAAGCACTTCATATAAGCACTCACTACTCTCCTCTGAGCTAAGCAAATATTAGCAGCAGCAACCACTGGCACATACCAACTCACCACTGTGTTAGGAAAATGATTTAAGAGCAAGTAAAGGCCCTCAATGCTAGAAGATAAGTCTTCAGTGAAAATTAAATAGATACTTTACTGTTTGAATGGTTAAATGAACCATACCTGTCACCAGACAAATTGGGACAGATATTAATAAAATGAATGTCCTGCTAAAGGGGAGGCTTATAATACAGTGCATTTGTTTACGGTGTCTTATCAGTATTACAGTTTCCATAGAAACAGGAGAGAGAAAATCTTCTCACTGGGCAACAAATTCTAATGAACTTTGGTAAAGAATCATTATATATATTTAGTGCAAATACATCAGAAAGATTTACACTCAGGTATATGAAGCATTGATTACTAGTCCTACTGGACAGATGCTCATGGCTGTAGATGATTTCCAAGTCTTTATGGTAAGGAAAGAAAGGACATATCTCGTAGCACATGGTATTATCAGTCCATGCCATGCTGATCCTTCCTCTTCAGATTTTCAGTTTTGTATTGCTTCCTCCAACTGGCCTCCAAATTAGAAGGGGAGCAAAATGTATTGAAGCATTTTCAAGATATACATGCCTTTCCCTGAATCTTATCTTATCCCTTACATTTATAATCACCTGCAGCTTAACCATGATGTAATTTCTTATGCCTTGTGGGCTGATTTCTGTGAGTCACAATTTCCAAATATATTTGTGAAGGTGGTTCATGAATTAAACTTCTGTCATCTGAAGCCTCCAGCATTGTTCTGCCCATGTTCAGTATGGAGGCTCATGGCTCACAAGTGTTAATGGTACAGTACAGAGGATCAGTCCTCAGTTTATAAAGGACATTCAAGAAGCCATTACATAAGGTAAGAAAAACTGCAAATGCCCCCATGGCTTTTTGTCATCCCATCGCTATTCTTTGGTAAGTTTAGGTTTCCTATATATACCACTGAAAATCTGCAGATGATTCATCCCCAAGATTTGCTGTCAAATGAGAACAGTTGTGAGTTATTCTTCTCATAGTTTCCCTGGTACTGTACTCTTACCCTCACTTCTTCCCTGATTTTAAGCTATGTCCAGATAAGACCTGGGGAATTCTGGGACAGCAGCTTTGGCCAGCTACATATTCAAACTCTCTCACTTAAGCATTTAACTATCTAAGTCCAGCAAACCAACATATTGTAATAAAATTAGTACAACCTACAAGTGACAACATGCATCTAATCTTGTACAATGACTTTCATAGATAAACTGAAATATCAGCCTCCTTTATGGTAAAACATCTTCACTTTCTCTGCTCCTTCCCTGCCCCAATGATCTTTGTGTCAAGAAGGATAAGCTAATGTGTCTGTTCTGCTGCTCCCAAGCTCTTCCCCTGCTTTTCCCTGCCTAACAGCGTCGCTCCTCTTGGCTGGCAGATTGGGAGAGATTCTCTGGAGGTGCAGCTGGTGTCTTAACCAATGCACAGTCATACTGAGACAGCTAAACCACATGCATGGAAACATTTGCTACCGTTTAATCTCAAGTGCAGAGGGTGCAGCACTGCCTCTGGTAATATACTTCTACAATAAGCACCACTAATGGCTTTGGGGACCATATGCATTATTGATGCAGAAGTGTTTGATACTTCCCATCGTGACAGAAAGGGGACAAGTGGTTAAATTGCTTCCTGTTGTGCATGACTGTAGACATTAGCAGCTGTTATTTATAGCTCCTATAGTATCCCAAAAGGCAGGAGAACCACGTCATACAGCATTACTACAAATAAAATCATTCTAGCAAAGTAAACCATTTTAAACATAGAGAATATCACTGTAGAATGGAAAGCATGAACAGCTCAGATGTTTTGATAAGAAAATCTATGTATTAGTACTTCTACCCAACCAGCTAATACACGAAGATTTAGGAAGGACAGGGAAAACTGTCCTTAATAAAGTCAGCTGAAAGAAAAAAGGTACATCTGGAAAAAGTCTCCACCAGTACATTAGTGGAAGGGGGATGTCCTTTTCTGGAAAATGCACAACTAGAACGAAAGAGAGCTCTGATGGTTTTGATCATGGAGATGCTTGCATGCTACATCTCTTTTAAACTGTTATTCTATCCTAGGCAATAAAATACTAGTCCAAAACATGAGGCAGACTATTCCAAATTAAGAAGCATGCCTTAGAGCAGGCAAAGATTGTTCAAGCATCTTATGAATATAAGTTATCTAACACTGTGGGCATCTTAGATACAGAACCCAATTCCCAATACTTTCCCACTCTTCTAGTAAAAAGGGGTGGGAGGAGTGGGAGGCAGGTGAAGAAGCACAAACAAGAGCAGATTTCTATTAAGAAGCTAGCAATGTAAGTTCTAGTCCTTATTTTTTCTAACTTACATTCTTTTTTCAAGAAAACTTTCATGATAAATTCCATTATTCTCACAAACCTGAAAAAAAAAATGTTTTGCTCTTCAAAACTTTGAAGAACTTCCACCAAATTGGAGGATTGTGATACAAATGATGTGACTCTGGAATAAAAGACTGGTGGTCACTTCCAATGTTTTTTTGATTTCTTACTCCTCTCAGGACTGGGTGCCTTGAAAGCTCAGGAACAGATATCGTTTTAAGATAACAATCTACTTACACAGTTAAATTGCAATTTAAGGGAAAAAGGAATATAATTAAAATGTTTAAACAATGGTAGCAAAACATGTCTATTACTTCTGTACTTTGCACAACTGACTTATGTTTGATTAATGCATACCAGCCAAGAGGTCTGTTCTTGCTTCAGAGGTGCCTCAACAGAGTTGGAGTGGCAGGATGCTGCTGAGGTGAGGAATGCTCATACTTTTGTGTAGGCACCCCTGAGAGCTTTAAAAGGTAAGGGAATAGTTTTTTTGGCCCACAGTCAAAATTTTCTAAGGGTAATGAAATACCAGTGTGGTTACTGAACCCACTTAAAACCAATTAATTCAGGAGTCCTTCAGCATTATAGCTATATTCCTCTGAGATCTATAAGAATTCCCTGTGCTCCTCACCATTAACTTATAGTTGTTCTAGAAAAACATACTACCATTTTCCCTTACTCACTGTATGAGTAGAAATGTCTGTATTTTGATTTCTCTGCTCAGTTGCACACTCTTTACCTCTGCCCACACACTGCACTGTGCTGGCCAAGACATACCTTCTGGCAGTGAACTTCAAAACCACGTTCCTCCGCAAGAGAGTGCCCGTGTACAGCGCACTCACACTCTCAGAGCCCCTCAGTCCACGTGATTTACATACTGCCTGGGCAACCACTTCACAAATAGATGAAAGCACAAAAAAATAAAAATCCCAAACTGTGGCATGTAGAAATCAGTCATTCTGCATGCAGCTTTCATTTGTCAAGACTTACTCACATTATTAACATGGCCAGTTATCAGAGCTGCCTGCTGTTTCTGCGTCTGATGATGCACAGCTCTCTCTTCCTTCAGCAGCTGAGCTGTACACATTGGAATGCTTTACAAAACATTTCAGAAGTAAAGGTCAAGTAAGCTTTCTTGAAAAGGATGCTGTTTTCTGGAGAGAATTTCCTTCCTACACACTTTTAGCTACCAGGACTCTTGCGACGTTAAGCAAAGAGACTGCGAACACGCATGCCCACGTCTGCCTCTAGAATTAAGCCTCACCAAGTCAGAATTCTTTCCTCAGTCCTGTTTCCCCCCCACATATGAGGGTGAGACTGTTGGGAAAGTGCTATTTTACAGCTAAGGGTTTACATGCAGTCCCGAGAGCACAGGGGTTAGGCAACACTTGCCTTTCAGGGGAGTGTATTTTATCAATCTAGAAATATTTAATGTGACATCTAAACATCAGTGAAGTATTTAGTTCAGTATTTTGGTTTTAAGTCTACATAATTTTGGGTGAAGAAAAACTGTGACTTCTCATAACAGTAATGAGTGGGAAAACATCTCCCTGGACGAGCTAGTGGTAGTAGGGGACCTGGAACTCCAAAAAGGTCTTTGTACTATTCTTGCAACGAACTAGGACACCATGCAAAGACTGAAGCACCAGCGCTGTGTGCTGTGATAATTCTTTTTACACCACAAGCAGAATGGCACAGAGATCTGTGCCAGCTGGAGCCTTAAAACATTTTTATGCTCACACATGTCCAGAGCCTTCTAGCCTGTCCAATTATTTTAAGTGGACTAATATGTGTTGATTAGTTTAATAGCTGTCTTGATACTGAAGTCTGAGGTCCTATTGGTCCTGAGATAACAGACCTGGCCCCTCTGAAGTATGAGTCTAGCCCAACCTGCCTATTCTTTTGCTCTTGTGGAGACCAGATTTTAGTGGATCGAGATGAACAATCCTAGGTACATACAGATCCAATAAGACAAGGCATTCTTCTGGCTAGTTTGAGATGGAAAGTGTATATTTCATTATTCTAGATAGACATCTAGCAGTACTAAGTCTAAAATGGCCACTGGATATGGCCACACATCCTTTCAGCAGTTTATTCATTCACAGTCCAGTTCAGTTCTTCCTTCTTCATCCTCTTCTGGTGACCTCCAACACCCCTACAGAGTCATAGTAACAGGTATTGCTTGTAACAGCTCTGATAATGAGTTTTATTTATTTTTGAATTGGTAGAAGTTGGCATCATATGTCTATCCAACTAAATGCAAAACAACCTTGACACCAAGGTAAGAGAACTTCCGGATTAACTAGAAGATTAAGAAAATACTTATTCTTCCTTTATTTTCTGCCCTCTAATTTCCATTTCCATGGAAACTGGGCTGGAAAGTACCAGCAGGCAGCCTGCAGCTGAACATCTGAATGAGAATGCTCATGTTTAACTCAGCAAGCAGACAGCAGGTGAAATCTGCAGGAACTGTCTAAAATCTATAGCTACATCTTGAAAGCAAAAGGACAACTTCAGTTTCAGCAATAAACTTCTAAAGAGGATGATATATCACCCCAGTGAATATTCTTGTGTGGCAGCAGTTGATAATCTGACTTCTTCTTTGATAAAAGATTCTATGATAGGAAAAAAATTCTTTATCACAATGGCACAAGGCAAAAATTCATCACAATTAAGTTAATACTTCAAAATGTTCAGATGGAAGATAATATGCTAGTGAATATGGTAAAGATATTTTTGTAACAGGACTTTGGCTTCTGAACACTATGCTGTAACTCCTTCTGTGGAATCAAACTGGCTGCAGTACAGTTCATACATACGCACTGTCAGCCCAGTCATCTGGATGGCTCCTCTTACAAACATCCATTGCATTTCAATAAATATATATATATATACACATATATAAAAATTAACTAGCAGGCAGCAACGTATTTACTAGTTATAAAACACATTGGTTTTGATCACTAATTCACACTACTTGTATTTTAAAATATAATAAGGTAACACAGTTGTAGTTAAAGAAATAAAGCTATGTTAACTTCTTTACCCAATTTAGTAAATTTTAGTGCAGGAATTCTATTCAATACCACCTTAGATTTTTCTCCAGTTCAATATTTGCTCTTCAAGCAACAGGAAGAAAAGCAAACAAGCAAAGGATGAAACATTCCTGTCTTGGGCTGCACTTTACCCAATGAAGAGATTGGTTATTATTAAATTCCTGCTTTTGTATATAAAGCAATTACCACTCTCTCAAGCAGATATTACTCATTCTTTGCAGAAAGCAGAACATCGGTCACACTTTTTTCAGTGCAATTTTAGGCAATGCAGTGGACAAAAGAGGATGATTATAATGAAGGATTTAACATCTTGCACAAGTTCAATATCAGCACACAAGAGCTGACCTGAAAATGGTTACGAAGAAACTCGACACAGCATCAGTCGTTTTTCCTTTTTTTTTTTCTAAGAGTGTTGCTCAAAGTTTGAGAGAGCTATTTATCAGAATCAAGTCAGCAAGATAGCTGCAGATGCTCTTTATTGTACCTATGTTCTCCTTCAGGATGAGAGGGGAAATTCAAGATTAAAGCGTCAAAGAATGAATCAGCCCAAGAAGCCGCTAGTGACTATTGATTCATTCCTTCCTTTGGGATCTTCAGTGGAAAAAACGAGCCCAAATTTGAAGTTCACCACATACCAAACGCATGGCTACAATGGAAAAGATAGTATAGAAGCTGTTTGTGCAATTTCCTCACATGATAGAAAACTAATAATTGTGTATCAAGAGCACAACAGAGGCAGACAAAACACACAGCTATCAGCATCTCTGCAGTGCAAGATTGTCCATTTAACAGCTGCAGCAATGTAAAAATCACACCAAGTGCCTTCTGTTAAGGAGTTCTATTGTGTTTTACCTCCTCAAGTATATTTGTGCACACCTTGAGGATCATTTATTGTGCTAGGTCATGATACAGAGAGGCCTGGGATAAACAAAAATCAAACTCCAAATAATTCACTCTTCTGCTCTAAGACTGCTTAAACACAGAATATACAAAAGCATAAGCTTTCAGATATATTTCCTCTTTTTATTTGCATGAAATTTTCTACAGCTAAACAACCCACATGTACTGCCTGAAGAGTTCTATTTCAAGCAAGACTGAAAATAAAAATAAATTTTAAAAATACATACATTTAAATAAAAAGCAACCCACAGCAGGGTACATTGACTTCTCTGTTTCAAATCAGCATTCCTACCCCTCAATTTTTTGTTTTGTTTAGGAATGCCAAAACATATTGCATTTAATGGCTATCTTTGTTTTGAGGGTAGAAACCAAGGGCACTGCTCATACTGCATGGAGAGCTCTCTTATCAATGACCATATCCAAGAACCTTACTAAGGGAGAGAGGAAGGACAGCCTTAGCATCTGCCTAAGGTTTACAGAAGTGATTCTCCAGTAATGGAAAGGACTGCTGAATTGGCAAAGATTTCCCAGTAACGGGGGATGGATCATTGCTGGGAAATATTTATAAAGGGAATATGAGCTGACTCCATGTGTACACAGAGGGTGGTGGATGTCCATCAAAAGGGGTGGGTTATTTCTCCCAGCTGGAGCTGGAGAGAGAGGGGGTTATAATTCAAGAAAATAAGCAAGCTGCTCCCCACCAGGTCATTAGTACATTCACACTGTTTCCCCTTATGATCTTGTTACTAACACATGTACAGAGCATGAAGCTGCTTTTCTTCCAATTAACTTTATAACTGCTAATGCTTCCCAGTTGTTGCTGTCTGGTTAGGAGGTGGAAAGAAAACTGAGCAGGGCCATCAATACAGTTCTTACAGTATGGTTATGGCATATAAGATGGAAATGTAGAATAAAGGTGTCTGGTCTGGGATCTTTTGCTTCTTGAGCAATAGAGTATGTGACAAGTACAGTTTCTGGATACCAGCTAACACAATAACAAGCACACACTGTGCCAGTGCATGCTATATGAACTTTTAATTAAGTAATGAAAATATCATTAATGGAAAGCCACAAATAAATTAAAATTTAAGAATTGAAAAATCACTGTCTGTTAGCAAAGCTTAATGCAAGCAACCTGCTAGCTGTATTCAGTGTTTTATTTAGCGAACTAGATTTTGTAAAGGCTTTGCATGTTTGAAAATTAATGTCTTTAACCTTTGAAACACCTAATCTCAATAAATATGTATCTTCTTCCAAAACTGCATTGCTATGGGATGGCTGAATTACATTTTTTATGCTCCCTTTTGAAAGCCTTTGCAGGATATATTTTTATAGCTAAGTTATAAGCACTGAGAATAACAGTTCATGGTAGAAGTACTAACACACCATCACCACCAGAAGGAGATCACTGCTCCCATGTACCTATCTTTCCATGCATAGCTCTCTTCTCCAGTTTACAAATACAGAATACCAATAGTGACAAAGTGTGGTCACTTCAAACTCCTACACAGCGTAGGAAGGAACAGTGAGATGTGCAGTTTGCTATAGTACAGGCAATCAGGGACATATGACTTCTCAGGCTAATTGCATATATTCCCCAAGAATCAAACTTAGGTCTGAAGGGCAGCCAGACAAAAGGATGGCCTGGCAGCACTGGCCCCATCATTCCCAAGGGCTCATTTCTTTCCCTGGGGTGCAGCCCCAGTGCTGATAGCGTGGGAGAGTCTGGTCATGGGGGCACTCCTGAATGAGCAGCCCAAGAACACCAAGCTGCCTCCTTTGAACTGTTGAATGGCTGTAAGTGAAGAAACTGCTACTGTCTCTCTTGCTTTCACTCATCGTACTCCCTACAGCATCTTGTTTTTCCCTGATGGTTTTGTCAGTCTCATTATATGGCTCTTCCCCTCTCTCTTCTCCCATCCCTCTACCTAGTCCATTTCTCCTTATCCTTCTCTATTTATTAGGAACAACACCCAAGCCTGCACATTGCTCAGTTCCTCCAGATGTCAACGGAGGAACACAAACAGACCTACAGCTCACAATCAGGTAATTTTTCTGGCTCATTTACTGAGAGTGGAGCTGGACAAGATTATGTAGGATGCATACATTTGAATGCAAATAGCACATTCCACATTTACACAAATTTACTGAATTTCTTGGTTTTAGTTTGGACTAGTTGATTTAGACCTAAAGTCTAACAAGACAAAGGTTCATTTATCTCCAACAGATGCAATTAATCAAACTGTAATTCAGTCATTCTTTTGATCCAGAAAGGAGGTGAAAAATCCCCCATGTTCTGTCTGAACTGTCCTTCTCTCTGCCAAGTGTTTAAATACTGCAAATGGGGGAAGTGGAGGAAAATGGAACACAGATTTCATTTACTTTGCACCTGCTTGCACCTCCCCACTATATAGTAGGTAAGCATAAAAAAATACTGCAGCAGTCACAGGGACGCAATAGAACTTACAGATATTTTCACACATAAGTGTGCTTGAGTGGTACAGCAGCTGTTACGTACCAAAGCCTGATAAATTTCCTCTTAAAAGAGCTTAGTTCAAAATTTTCAAAACCAAATTTTACATTAGCAAGCTCTTCCTTTCTTTATTATGTCCAAATGAAGGCTCTATTGCAGGTGACTGAGATTTCAGATAAATGGTTTTCTTGATATTGGTTGTAAAGACATATTATACCCTCTCCAGATAAATGGTCAGTCTTACCACCCAGCTCCAGGCCATCACTTCATGGAACTCTGGCTTTGATATCTACATGATACACTTCTATATAAGTTAAGAGGAGTTTGGTTGTCAATGGAATCTGGATCAAGTTCCTATACTACAAATAAAAGGAAAAAAATAATTGGCACAGGATATCAGCAAAGGAGCACACAGACTGGGCTGAGGTCGTTACACCAACCCCAATTTTCAGGAACTGTTGAAATTGTTATGAAGGCCAAAGTCTGTCTGCAATTTGTTCCCTAATTACAAACTTTCAAATCCTTGCTGGAAGGGGTGTGTTATTAACTATCTTACTAGAGTATTTCTACCACGTTCACAGTCTAAAATGGAAATCAGCTTTTAAATTTCATTTGAACATTGGCAGGTAACCACAAATCCCACAACAGTTCAACACAGTTGTCAAATTCTCTCTGTAATTACCTTTAGTGCAAACTGTGCCTGAAATACAGGTAATAGCAATCCAAGGAGCAAACTGGTTTATTTAAACGGTACCTACTGGGGGAAAGGGTGTGCAGACTTAAGAGAGGCCAGCAATCACATATATTCTATTAAAAAGATATAGGAAAAAAAAAGCTATATTTTTCTTTCTACTTCTCCAAAATTAGTCTGTCAAATCATATCCAGAGTTACATATGCAGACACTTTCACTCAATTTATAGTATTTTTGAAAGGATTTTAAAACTTATTTTAAAAGAAATTGCTTTTTCCTGTAATAAAATCATGTAAACTTAAATCATGGCTTTCTTCTCTTCCATCTTTCTTCTCTTCCTTTTCTTCTCTTCCATATCATTATCATCAATTTATTTGTTCTTTCACAAACACATTACTCTAAGTTTCTTCCTGCACAACAATAAGGTATTTTTAGTGATACTGCTTCTGTCTACTCCTTTAGTCTACTCCTCTACTCTGAAAAATAAGCATAGGGCAAGCATTTATCTGCAGTCAGAGCAACGTGTGACTTAATGATTAGTACTTTTGTGAATCAACAGGACCAGACTGCAGACTCCAGTATTAAACCCCTTTCCTTGACAAAGTAGTAACTTTATAATTAAAAATGTATAAATGCTTCAGAGGTTCATAGAAATAACTTTATAAGTGAGACCTGAGAGCAACCTCTACAACTGCCACCTCCAGAATGTTAACAGAATACATAAAATCTTCACATGAAAGCAGGTAATTTAAGCAAAACACCCAAGTTAATACTCCCTATAAGATAATTTCAATGACCATAAATAGCAAACAATAATATAATCCAATTTATATTTGTGTTTCTCCAAATCATATTATAATTTTGACTCATTAAGAAAAAAGTTTACCTGTGTTCCTGTCAGGTAAAATACAGCAATGCTTCTGCAGTATGCCAGGCAGAACCTGTGGCAACAAAGAAACAGGGGTTAATGGATATATATATATTTTAACATCATATGAAGAAAAGCCAGAGATTGCTGGAATGCTGCATTTGCTGCATCTGATCAAGCTTTGTGCTCTCAAACTGAATCCAAATTAACTATCATGTGATGTAAAGGTGAATCCTGTTTATCAGGAACTGCAAACAGAGAAGAATCTTGCAAAATTAGCTGCTTACTACCTGCCTGTAAAGTTAGTTTCACATTCTCCCATTGATTACAATATCAAAAGTTGATTAAAACAACCTAAGACCAAAATCAAACACGCTCAACTTACAAAGACAGTATGTTATCAGTCAGTGATGCTGCTGTCCCTGACTTTGCACACGTGGCCCTGGGGTTATGGCATCCAGCTTGTTGTAAACCACTCAGGTCCAAATTCCAAAGCACAGCATTTTGCTCTCCACACAGCCACTTCCAGTGGACAACATAAAACTCCAGAAGCTTGAGTAGGAAAGTCAAGGGAATGGAGACAGAGAATATCCACATTTTGTAGCTCACCACATCCACCATGGTGCAATGTTTCTGGCAGCCAGTGAGAAATGCTGCAGAAGCTGATCACCACCATTGGCCCCTTCCCACAGGCAAGACCTCATCCTTCTTCACAGATTTACATATTAAATTCACCAATTTTGGTGCAGACAACCAGCTTTGGTACTCCTACTGGCAACAACCTGTACTTAAAGCACGCAATATTTAATTTTAATCTGACTTTAAAATCTAGAATTTGCACCCTGGACAATGATATCAGCATCAGTAAAACTGTAGCTTAAAGTTTAATGGCTTTTCTTCTGCTGTTTCTGAGAAAAAGCCAATTAAAAACCATGCTCTAGGGCAGCTTCTTCAAATTTACCCTTGAAGACCCACATGCACCCTTTAAAGTCTGAAATGTAAAAGAAAAAAACAGATAGTTTCTACAGACAGCAGGCCAGCACCACCACTGCCAGAAAATCCTGGGCTTCCTACCTCTAAGAAGACCCCAAGCACCACCACAGCTAGCATTAAGTTCTGAAAATCTAGGAAGTAAAATATTTTATGGAATAGAGACATTTCTATTTTTCCCAAAGACTGCTGTTGCTGTTTGGCCAAGGTTAGTAGCCAGGGATGACTGCTCAGACCCAGGCACGCAGAGCCCCGGCGGCAGTGCCGCACGTCCCCGATCCTCCCTGCAGCGCTTTCCCAGTACTCGCGCTCAGAACGCCCAGGAGGACCAACACCTCAGCTCGTGTGTCCTCCAGCAAAACAATCTAAAGTCTTGAGAAGCTTGCTGCACCATGCTTCCTCCTGAATGCACACGTGCAGAGGCAGGGCCAGTGCAAAACACTGCTTTCACTGCCATTATTACTTCACGAGTCAGTCGGTGGCCAGAAAGCCTCCCTGCACAAAAAGCAATGGGTACAACTGACAGGGATGTGAATGGTCTCCCCATCCAACTCATCTAAATTTTACACAACGCACGGCATTTAAATGTAAGCTTTTACAAAAGTAATTCACTTGTTTTGGCATTATTCTAAAGCTAAGCTGGTGGCTAAAAAGTAAAAATAAATCAGCTTGCTTTACTCCGCTTCATCAGCAACAGGCAGCTTGTATTTTGGGAAGATTCAATGGCACAAATAACAATTTCCTGAAAACCACACTCACCATTCTACAGTGTTTCTTACATTTTAGAATTTTAACAAATCCAATAATTCTTGGAAGTACAATGTTATATGTACAAACTATAGCATTTTCCTTACGGCCATGGATAGAAATAACAGCAGTCTTACAGGCATCGAAAGCATAAAAATTAGAAGCAGAGAACAAAGAAATCCTAAAATGGGCTGAGACAGTCTTTCAAAGCAGTGTAACACAAAGACTGAATTTTAAAAACATACTGTCTTACTCAGACATAAAGTAACATCTAGTTCCTCAGGAATCTGTCACATTTTCTTCCCCACATTCACGAACGATGAAGAAGCATTATGAATTTAATATGAGCTACCAGTTAATCAAATTAAGACTGAAATTAAAAGTAGAGACAAAAAAAGAAAAAGCAGGTCTGAAGTTGCAAGACAACTTCAAGGGGGGGGGTGGGGGCTGGGAAGAAAAAAAAACTCTAGAAAATAGTTTACCCTTCCTGGTAGACTGGATATAGATAAAAGAACAGACATATTAAAAAGAACACAAAAAACATTTATTTGTCCCTTTCCTTCACTCTCTTTAAGTGCTAAGTAGGCAAACAGTATGGCAAATCCTTAATATTTCCTGCTCCCCAGCTCTTTAACATGTTTACCCTCCACAAAGCCAGTTTCTGGCTGGTAGGAGTTTGATATCAACCTCCCACTCACTTATCTACAGTATACAGATTTTTACACTGTACCCATCTCCATGGTATCCAAGAGCCTTTTCACACTGTTCTCCTCCCACTTTCTCCCCACTTTGTTTCTCTCCTCCCTAGGGAAACTGCCAGGAGAATTCCTCAGCAAAACTGTCACCTTTCCATCTACAAACCTCTCCTTTCCCCTGCTGCTTTCCTTTCATTCATTTGCATGCTGTAATACCCAGTTTATTGCTTGAAATGCCTAAAATGCCTTACCAGTCTCAGAGATTTTTCTCTAATTTTATAGAAGATCCTTAGATTATTTTTTTTTTTCCTTTTGGTTGTTGGAAATTTACCTACACAGGCAATTTGAGGGAGAATCTTTACCCAAAGCAGACTTGGACTGGTTTCTGCTGTAGAAATCAAGATATGTGAGCAACCAGAGGGATTTACATGCAGGGGGGGAAAAAAAGGCAAAAGAGAAACAGGTTTGAATGATATTAACTGATGATTTAACCTTCAGTTGTTTTATAAGCTCTCAGCTGGGAGTTAAGGCGTTGCAATACTAAATTAAAAATGGACTCATAGATGCAGAAACAGAATAAATAATACAGCAGGTGGTATGTCCTTCACATCAAGGTGCTTCCCTAGCTGTAGGCAAATTAACTTTGGTCAGTGGTATACAGTTAGATAGTCACATGTAGCAGGAACATAGTCTTTGCTTATGACACCAAGATGAAAGCATCTTCAAATTCAGTGAAAAATACTAATTGTTGTGGTTGGATATTGATTTGGACAATTTGTTTGTTTATTTACATTTGTTTCCATTATAGGTTGCTGTGCTTAAAGATGTATAAATATATGGCTGTCATAATCAGTGTTCAAATTTTAACCTGTAGCTATACATAATATAGGTATTCAGGAAGCTCCTCAGACCAGCACAGGGTAGCTACAGAGCTGGTTTAAGTTTAATCAAGATCATGTTTTTATAAGTTTGCCTGGAAACTTTCCTTCAATTTCTTTAAAATAAGACAGATACGTCCTTTGAGTGTTCAGTATACAACTTTTTTTTTTTTTTTAGAGTGATGTAGTAAGAACTAGAATTTATTCCTAAAAAAACAACTGAAGTTTGGAAAGTATTAACTTCAAACCCACTAAAAAAATCCCCACTTTACAGAGAAGCAGAAATGTGAAGCAAAATAATTCTCATGTGCAAAAAGGCCTCTGTGAAATGGATATCTACTCACTTAAAAGGATCTGCTGCACAAAGATGATCAGGCCTCTCTTTGGTACTGAATGATAAAAATGTTTTGCTTTCTACTCCACTTATAATTGGACTGCTAAAATAGCCAAAGAAAAATGAGCTAAATACTATTTTTCCTTCTCCATTTATATTTTTTTTCTGCTGGAAACTGAGCCAACTGAAGATTAATGTTTCGCAGGTCCAAATTTCAGAACACCCCACCCAGCAGTCCGAGGGCTCGATATGTGAAATTTAAGGCAGAACTTAACAAGGATTTATACTGTGATTTGTAATTTGCCAGAAGGAAAGAAGCTCAACTTGAATTTCAGGTCCAAGATGAGACAATGTTTCTCTGCTTTCTACATCCTAGAAATCCAGTGAACCCAAAGACTAGAAGGTCAGAACATACCCTTTTAGGCATGTGTCTTGGGCTGGGGGTGTGTATTCTATTACCACCTGTCAGAGGTGGGGCAGTTATCTCCGGCTAATTGGCCACCTGATAAAACCAGGTGGGGCAGTTTTCTTTATCTTTTCCACAACCAATCCTCCCTCTGGGAAATATCTTCTGTTAATGGGCCATTGAGCCTCACTGCATGACTGATAAAATTACATCATCCCATTCTGAGATGCACTGCCCAGGGGGAGGAGCCAAGCATTCCTACCTGGATATAACCTGAGATTGGAACACCACAGCAGCCTTTTCCCACTGGATTCTCAGAGGAGCAGCTTTCTTCTCCACCGGATTCCCCGAGGAAGACCAGGCCCATCTACAGCACCACTGGACCTTCAGAGGAAAACTACACCCTTCTACAGGATCACTGCTTCAACAGAACCACATCTGCCACTCTAGAAGGACTGCAGCCACCATTTAATCAGACTGACCAACAGGGTGTCAGGTTGTATTCTGACTCTGTCAGTGGTTTTCTTTTTTTGTACTATTGCATTTGTATTTTTAATTTTCCTAGTAAAGAACTGTTATTCCTATTCCCATATCTTTGCCTGAGAGCCCCTTAATTTCAAAATTTGGAGGGAGGGGGTTTACATTTTCCATTCCAAGGGAGGCTCCTGCCTTCCTTAGCAGACACCTGTCTTTTCAAAACAAGACAGCATGCCAGCCACACAGGTCCTGTTTGTGGCTCTTCTGGTCATGTTCAACCATTTCCAAGGACTGCCTCTGGGAGAGCCCTCTATGCTCCAAACCTCCCTCCCCACAAAGCTATTACCATTAGCATGTGAGGTATTTTGATTGCAAGAATATGGTAATGTTCAAGAAGAAAATGTGTCAAAAACATACTGGGAAAATCCACATCAATTTATAAAATTTCAGAGAAAAGAGATTCCAGAATTTGAGACTTACTCATACACTGATGGTTGCAAAGAAATGGTCCATGGGCACAGTCAGCCACCAAGTGTGCCTTGCATCTTCTATGGCAGCAGTGCAGTACTGGAGACAATTCAGGTGAGATATTTGGGTGTGATCCAGTGAGCTCCTATCTTTTTGTCCTTCAAACCTTGTGTCTCCTCTTTGGAAAAGAGAGGCACCTCCTAGCCCTCGATACCTGCACTGCTCTGTGCTATGCACTGCTGCCTTCCTACCATCCGCACACGCCTCATGGAATTAATTTTGTCTGTTTTCATTTGAAAGATCATATCCATTTTCTCTCTGTATTTGGTTTTCCTTATATTTTTCTCAGGGGTCTTGTTTTAGGAAAAATTTCTTTGTCAGAGAGGTTTTGTAATAATGTTTGTTACCAGATCTTAAACCACTGGAAATTCTGTGCTCATGCTTCTCTGAATGTCTTTTGTTGCCTCCTGTCATTAAAGTGGTATATTATGTTTTTGTTTTCATTTGTATTACTTTTTCCATCTATTTTTGGCTTCATACCTGAGGATTTTAGATGTCTCTGTCCCATTAGCACTGTTGAAGGAGAAGGAACCTCTCTGGAACCTGTTCACTGGTGTTTCTTAAGCAGAAAAGAAGCATTTGCAATATGGCTGCTCACAGCAGCCACTTACCTGGCAGGTCTGGAAAGGTATCTGACTTAAGACACGGTATTAAAAGTAGGCAAGGTTTTCTGTTCACAAGCTTTTGGGTGATGCAAACCATCATAAATCAAAGGCTTATCATTACAGCATTACCATAATTCTTTCAGAGCAGACGGGCTCATGCAGGATAAGGGGAAATTGTTTTAAACTAAAAGTGGAGACATTTAGATTAGATAGTAGGAAGAAATCCATTACTCAGAGGGTAGTGAGGCACTGGCACAGGTTGCCCAGAGAAGTTGTGGATGCCCTTTTCTTAAAGTGTGCAATGTCAAGTTGGATGGGACTTTGACCACCAGCCTACTCTAGTGGAAGGTGTCCCTGCCTATGACATGGGGGTTGGAACTAAATGATCTTTAAGATCCCTTCTAGCCCAAGTTTTCTATAATTCTGTGATGATTCTATGCAACCAGGTGGTGAAGTGCTGTATCAAGGCTGCTTGCCTTCAGATTTCTAACAATATGCAGTTGGTTCAACCTACCAAAGCCAAATCTGAACTTCATAGCACTCCCACAAGCATAATTATATTTGGTTAAGCTTTTTAAGGGGTAGTTAGGGAGTTTATCAACAAATACCAGTTATCATTTCCATTCCATAACAACTCAAATGATAACCTCATTACTATTGTGCCTGTTCTGTGTCTCAGTTGAAGCTGTTATTGATACAACCTACACCAGCATCAGCAACAGTTCCAAGTTACTCCTAAAATCAGCCCTTGGAATATCTAGGTCTGGCCAAAAAGAGCATCAGGACCAGTGGCACCTGCCTTCCCAAGGCTTACTCCAAACCATATGTGTTCCCTGTCAGAGCAACACCGACCCCACTTGCAACAGCAAAGCTGGCCCGAGTAGAACATATTAAGGCTTGATTTTTTTTTTTTGTCTGTCTGGTGCTGCTGGAAGTAGTAGAGATTTTGCAAGACCTTTCAATCATTCCCTGTGAGCTGTCAGCTCTTCTGCCCTCCCCAGGAAACAACCTTTCCTCTTAGGTCCTGATGAGATGCACCCTGCTGCAAAGGCAGCCTGAGCCAAAACGTCTCCCACCCACGGCGGTGCGAGTGAGAAGCCTGTCTTGTCAGTTCATTTCATTGTATTCTGATGAGATAGCCCAGACTTGTCCAATTATGTTTCCTCAAGATTTTACTAGATTGCTACTGTCCAATATCCAATTTCTCATGTACACTGATGAACATCCAGTATCCAATTTCCCATATACACTGATGTTTTAATTCCTTTCTCGAAAAGCTAATTTAATGTCAAAACAGAACTTGCCAATGATTTATCTGCTTTGCGGGGTTTTTGGATAAAGTATTTTCTTTTATCATCCTCTGCCTTAGCCACCATTCCCAATTAGTTATCAAGAACATAAATAAAACATGATGATTTTGTGGAAAGGAGAAGTTACAATGAAAATAAATAAATCATGTTTGCAATAGATCAAACACTTTGGCATTGTACCAACATATTTATCATCGCACACTTTATCACATTTAAATACGTATATTTTGTCCTTTTCATTTTGAATAAAAGGAAATGTTAAAGAAGATGAATTTCAAAAATATTCTGAAAATATTACAATATCCATACTAATATGTGTTCTTTCAGATTGTATTGCGTCTCAAAAAATGCAACTTCTCTACAACCCTTTCCATGATTAAAGGAAGTACTGACAGCAACAACAGAAGGAACATTTCCTTAGCAGAGTTTTCAACAAAAGGTGACAGACATTTAAGCAACGAGGAAATCATTGTCTGCATTATCTACTTTTTATATCTCAATCAAAACTAAGAGAAAATAACTGCAGAAGAGAGGGTATAGTGCTACAATGACCCCGGATAACATAGCTGATCTCCTTGCACTGCCATTGGCTTCATTACTCCTTCTATCCTGTCACCATGACAAGTTAAACTGAAACACAGGCTTGATAATTTTTTGATGACCCAGGAAAGAAAACATGATAACCATTATGACACTTTTCAGAGTAATGTTAGCATGAATCTGCATTAGCATGAACTAATGATAATTGCCCTACAATTATTACATACTTATAAATTTGAATCTTTTAGAAGTTATCATCTAAAGTATAATTGACAGTGCTTTCATAAGAATATAATATACAGACCAAATAGAGTAACTAGCCAAGCCTGAGGGAAAAAAAAAAACTGTGTAGACTGGAATTAGCTCTGAAGTGATACAAAATAATACCTTAAGACAGTCTTTTTATACTTAATACATACTTAATAGTAGGAAAATAAGTAGTGGTGCTGGCAACAGCCACAAACCCTATTTATTTCTAACTTCCTTTTCAGTATTTAGACACTTAGAGAACAATACAACAGCAAGAGCAAAAAACTCTTTTAAATCTTTCATTTGTCAGAAATTTACACTCTTGACTGACAGAACAAGACTTTGCTGCAGTGATACATATACTTGTAACCTCTGGGTCCAATTACTGTAATTGGCAGCACTTACAAGAGAGTCCACAAATTATTTAAGATGCCTCAGACTAAACACAGCATGGTAAACACAGGTCCATTTGGAGCTCTTCACTTTGTTGTTCAAATAATTGCACCATTACACCATTGTCCAAAACTATGCCTTCAAAAATCTGGAACAAGGAATGTCAAAGTTCTCTGAAGCTGAGAGATTATGATGCTCTCAAAGTGCTCTGAATCTGAGAGGTGATGATGTGGTCCTTCCTGACCTAACACTGCTGGGAGGAAGAGGCCAAGACTTTTCAGTTGATGTTTTAATTCGTTTTTTCAAAAGTAAATTAATAGGAGGATAAACTTCAGGACAAACGCAATTGCATTTTTAACTTTCTTTCAGGTGAAGCATTCCTAAGTATCTCATCATCTGATGGACAGCAGGCTGTCCATGAAGCAGCAGCATGCCCACATGGCCTAGAGGGCCAATGGCATCCTGGCCTGTATCAGGAACAGTGTGGCCAGCAGGACTGACCATTCTTCCCCTGTAGTCTGCACTGGTGAGGCCACACCTCGAGTCCTGTGCCCAGTTCTGGGCCCCCAATTTAGGCAGCGTGTTGAGGTGCTGAAGCATGTCCACAGAAGGGCAACAAGCTGGTAAAAAGTCTGGAGCACAAGTCCTCTGAGGATTGGCTGAGGGAGCTGGAATTGTTTAGCCAGGAGAAGAGGAGTTTCAGGGAGACCTTATCACTCTACAACTGCCTGACAGGAGGCTGCAGCCAGGTGGGGGTCGGTCTCTTCTCCCAGGCAAACAGTGACAGGAAAAGAGGACACAGTCTTAAGCTGCATCAAGTGAAGTTTAGGCTGGAAATTAGGAAGAAGTTCTTCTCAGAAAGGGTGATTTGGCATTGTAATGGGAGGTGGTGGAGTCACAGTCCCTGGAGGTGTTTAAGAAAAGACTGGATGTGGCACTCAGTGCCATGGTCTGGATGACAAGGTGGTGTTAGGCCATGGGATGGACCCAATGATCTCAAAGGTCTTTTCCAACCTATTTGATCCTGTGATTCTGTGATGGGATATACAGTCATTGCACACATTTAGCAACCAAAATAAACAAATTCACTTTCCTGAGATGGTACCTGAGAAACAAGTTTTGGTGTAAAATAGAAATCACAAACATTTCTTCTATGTCTTACCACCATGAGCAGCAGTGACATCTCCTACCTCATGGCACTAGCCTAGATGCAAGATATGCTGTTTCTGGCGTGCCAGGATCATGTGGATCATGGGCCCAGAAACAGCTGTGGCAGATCACTAACAGTCCAATGGTCAGTCACAACTTTCCACAGAGACTCTGCAGAGGTAAGAACCCAAGCTTCATCTTGTGTTGAAGAAGGGATGGCCACACCAGCTATCTCAGGAGTTTGTTGCTTGCCTGGAGCCCAGGTCCTGCATGTCCTACAGCACTTGCAGAGGTTCACCCAGCCCCTGCATTACACAGGGGCTGGGTGAACCTCTGAGTTCCTCCTGAGCTGCACATCCAGGAGGATCAAGGAGGGGAACACTTCAGTTAACTGGATATAGCAAATACATGAGGCTGGATAGAATACATCCAAAGGGTACAAGGGTGATGGCTGTGAGTCCTCTCTCTGTCTTGGAAACTGGTCACCTTCTCAGGGCAAGAGGTAGGGGAATCCTGAGAAAGAGAAGAGAATGCTAAAGACATGCCAGAGATTTTTTTCTTGTGGAATCTTCATCCTTGAAGATTTTCAAAACTCAAATGAAAAAGCCCTGAGAAACCTGCTCTAACTTTGAAAGTAGCCTGCACTGGGCAGAGGCTTGGACTTGATCTCTAGAAGTCTCTTCCAACCTAATTCCACAATTTTAATAAATTAGAATTAATGTATCAATACAGTCAAATATCACAGTAAAATATAAGATTTAAATGCATCAGCTGTTCTGTCCTCCTTCAAACATAGTTTTAATTGACATATGCAATTTCTATTTGTACTACAAATAGAATCTTACATTTGAATAGTGAGTACATTTACATCCACCTGCGAAACCCAAAAGCCATATAGAATCATAACAACTTTAGAAGGCAGCTAAAGACAGGTATTCACTCAGAAGTTACTAGTCACCCCAGGGCTATAATTGTTTAATTTGTGGGAGAGTAAGGTGTGGAGAGTTATTTGGCCGAGGAAGTTGCTTATGAAATCTTAACTGAGCTGCTATGATTTATCTTTAAGCATCTGTATTGGGTCTGAGGTAGAGTTCACAGCCCTCACAGTGCTGTGCTTTGCATTTGTAGATGGACAGCTCTTGATAACACACCAGTGTTTTGGCTACTGCCAAGCAGCACTGTCCCTCTGACATCCCTTCCCTCATCAAAGGGATGGGAGTGGGCAAGATCCCAGGAGGGGACACAACCAGGCCATCTGACCCAAATTAGCCAAAGGGATATTCCATACCAGATGACGTCAGCTCAGATATAAAAGCTAAGGGAGAGAGGAGGAAGGGGGAGCATTTGTAATTCTTCAGAGTTTGCCTCCCAGAGGAGCCATTACCTGAGCTGAAGCCCTGCTTCCCAGGGTGTGTCCAAGCATCACACACTGATGGGAAGTAGAGATTGACTTTTCCCTTTGCTCATGTGCATGCAGATTCTCACTTTTTCTTTCTTTCTTTCACTGTAATAGAACTGGCTTATCTCACCCACTGGTGGTTCTCCATCTTATTCTCTCCCCTATCTCACTGGGAAAGGGAATGATAGAGCAACTTAGTGAGCATCTGGCACCCAGCCAAGGTCAACCCCCTACAGCATCTGACTAAATTTTGAGCAAATATAAAATCTAGAGCTTGCTATACATATATTGGAGCAGAACAAACATCTTTGTTTTCACTCTCTAAAATACAAAGCAAAGTAACAACAGCTCCTTTTCTTCCCCCTCACTAGTCTGTGAAGATACAAAGGATGTATGGGCAGGCCTTGCAATGCCTAGACTGCAAAGTCTCCTAGTTGGAGAGGATGGTGCTACAGTGGTAGGAATAACTCCTCCTCTGGGAAAAGGACACCTTGGCGTTACCCTTGTCACTGCGATACCCTGAGGCCACACACCAAAAAGGTGCAGGTAAAAGTCAGTACAGGGAAGGCTACAGGAAACCACAGCAAATACTTTCAGGTTAGGGAATTTTAAGCCTTTTAGCAGATAGGTCCTGGCTACCTCCCCACACTTGTAACTCATCTGACAGACTGTCAGCAAACACACATGCTATGCACTGCAAATACCACTGCTACCATCCCTGACAGTTTTCTCTTCTTTTGTTTCTCCTGAGTAGAAGTCATAGTCCTCCTTATGGGACATTTTGGATCCTACATGCCTACGTGCTCTTTCCACAGGGCTGAATGCCTGCCAGGCAGAGCTGAGCTGGGCTGCAATAGCCTGCAGCACGCCCACACGGAGGGAAAAAACTCCTCCTCTCTCAGGACTGGTCTCCAGTGAGCACACCAAAACCAGAGCTGGAGAAGTGGAGGTACCCCACCATCAGGGAGAGGGCTGCACCTGGTGGCACCAACATGCACCATACCCCTGGTACCTCACTGGGCAGCACCTGACTCCTCAAAGGTTTTGTAAAGATGTGGGATGTTTCCTTGCTTCCGTCTCACCCACACACCATTAACAAAGCCAGCCATGGCTTGGGCCCTCTCAGGTTTTATTCTGGGAGAGCATTGTGAAATATATTTTTACTGAAGCTTGCTGTAAGAGGTCTTTTTAATGTACAATGTCAAAAAATTCAAAAGCACAGATAATTGAGATAATAATAATAATATATAAAAGGCAAATGTCAGGGAATACGAGGTGGTATTTCTCCTTGCTGCCCTGGATTTGTACTTAAGATTTATGTGTGAAGCATGTGGATTTTAAATGTTTTGATGCCTATATTGCAGAAACAAATCCATTAAACATCTAAAATAGAGTAATAGTCCTTCCATGCATCTTTGTTACAAAGAAACTGATCATCATTAAAAATTAAAGTTTATGGTTTTGTGCTAGGACTTGGCAACAATGGCCTGCTTTATTCTACAGTGTAGGAGGCACATAAATACAAAGACATTCAGTTCAAAAATTATGAACAAGGTAAAAGAGAATGTTTTAAGTATAAAAGTTACCACAACACAAATAAAAAAGGAAACATCCTAGCTGTTTACCTGCATTTATGGTGCTGGTATCACAGATCTTTCTTCCTGTGAAGCGAACTCGTACCAGAAGTTGTGAATCATTACTTCAGCTATCCAGGAAGTTACTTAATGGTTTATAATTTAGTAGTAGTTTGGCTTTTAGAAACTATTTGTTAAATCAAATTTCAAATTTATTAATAGCTAAAAATAGACATCACCTCTATAAATGGAGGAAACTGAAGTCTCCACTGTGTAAGGACCAGAGTCTGTAAAAATTATTTGGTATTACATGTCAAAGAAGGTTTTTATGCGTTTGTCACTTTGGAGAAGTTGAGACTCTAGACATAAGTAGTACTCTATCATTGATGGGAGACCCACCGAGATGAATCAGATGTCTGATATTTCACCTAGCTATTTTCCCTGCCCAGGTGAAAGTTGCCCTGAAAATTGGGAGCCAGGCATAATTTTTACAACAGCTGCTTTGTTGTTCTATGTAAGTCAAGTCCATTTAGTCACCTTTTGGCCCAACACACAAACTGAAGCAGCAGCACACTACAGAACTCTTGCATAGGCAGAACTGGGACATTTCACTCCTGATGGACAGCTGCAAGTGACAGCAGAAAACCAAAGAAGGATGGATTATTTTTAGGACTACTTATTTCATAGACTTAGGCTATACAATTCTTTCATGCAAAGAGAACAAACAGAGAAGGATGCCTGTGCCTCATTCATGCCCTTGGCAATGTTTGATAGCACAGGGGGATATAGATTTCAGAACACAAAGCGACTACCCACACTTCCTTCCCCAATGAGCAGGCATTCTTATGGAAATAATAGCTTTCTCTTTAAGACAGAAATGTCACCCATGTTTCATTCAATGTTGAACAATAGGATAGTTTATTGCAAGCCCCAGTCTGGAGAGATTTTGCTTAAAGTGGGATAAAACAAGGATAGGTCTCAGTAAGCAGGTTATAATTTTTTTAGTGCCAGTTAAACCATTATGCTTCTGGTGGTGATTTTTAAGGAGGGAGACCAGATTTTGTGCAGTCAGTTTTTGAGAACACAAAATTGGAAGAGTGGTAGGGCAGTTTTAATCTGTGAGCTGATGATACCATACTGTTAAAACTATGTTGCTTCAATGCATTGCTCTAATCTTTGATCAGTTTAGTGTGTACATACCACTAGGTGACCCAAAGATGCACACAGAGAAAGGGTGTTTTTGATGTCTATCAAGGTGGAAAGACAGAGGTAAAACAACAATATGTCCATTTCTCTGCAGCTGATGCTCCTCCCGTGCAGTGGGAGGAGTCGGGGGAGCTCGGGGAATCCCCGGGTGTGTTAGGAAGCTGGCAGTTATAAAATACCTGATACACTCTTGGGGACAGCATTAAACTGAGCACTGGAGATGACAGTGCTGCCTCACCTCTGGAGAGACAGGCAATAGAGGCACAGCTTATCTACAATACGGGAGATTGAGCTGCAAGTCAAGTATCTGACAAATGGAGATGAGAGAATCTTATCTTTTAAATGGCTGCCATGAGCAGTTATTGTGAGATAATATTCATCTTCTCTGATGAAGATTTTCTTCATTTTGCACAGTTAGAAAAATGTTACTGATGTTACTCAGAGCACAAAGAGCTCCAAATTTTAGCTGTCAGAGACCTTGGGGGGTGAAAAAAAAAGTTTCTGCCTCTTTGGTAACACTCACTTAAGTATTTTGTACAAAGCAGAACTACTTTCATAGAAAAATGTCCCCAGTTTTAGAGCACTGGAGTGGGGAAGAACTCTGAAATTAATTAATAAGAGGAATATTTGGATCTGTGCCAACTATATCCCAGGACAACAAGCTACGTACTCGCCTATAAAGAAATTATTAACAATTAGCACTTTTCTTCAGCTCTCTTTTATTCCCCTCTCTTTGGGGATTTTGTAAGGCTTGCAAGGGGCAGTGAGGCTGTACAAAGTTAAATAGTTCTCTGACCAGGACAAATTTTTTTCTGGGTTTTTTTTTTTTTTTTTAATGATGCTTCTAGAATTTTCATTTACCATCAGAGAAATAAGCACAAGAGCTGGTGGAAGGGTACAGGAACATAGTTTTGTTGGTAAAGGTATATATGGAATGACCTTTTACGTATCCATTTTCTTAACTACAAGCTAAAGTAAATGTAGTTTTAGAGGCTTCTTTTTTTTCTTGCTGTCTTGACTATCCAGTTGAAAATAGATTGTTTTCAGCTTGTTTATTTTTAATTTTTCATTTCATGTTGCTTTCAAGGAAATGTCACCTCTCAAGAACAAAAGGTTAAGTCACGCAATGCTGAACTATATAATCAGTCTGCTTGACAAGCCTAGGCTGCTGAAAATATTAAAGAATGAGTATCTGGCTAGTAGACAAGCCATCTCCACTGACATAATTTCCTTTTTTCAGTGTTTTAATTATTCTCATGGGTCATCCCATCTTCATACACATCAGCATTGATGTTATCTCACGACTGGTAAACACCAGCAATTTATTTTTTTCAAACCAGAATCTACAATTAATAATGAAATTTCCTGAGTCTGTCCCAGTTGCACTGGTATGATGAAAGACTAAAGAGCTCTGTCACTCAACATTTGCATTGCTTATTCTGGCCGCTATCAAATGCTATCAAAAAAGCTACCAAAAATGTTTTGACACAGACAGGATTCCAAAGTATTTGTAGCCTGTTTATTTAGATGAATGTTCTGTACAACTAATGCAATATCCTACTGAATTTTAGACTGCCTTAGATTGATGAGTTTTTGTTATTCAAACACACAAAAAGCCATGAGGTAACTGCAGCTAATTTGCCGTGTGGAGTGCTTGGAGAAAGTGGCAATTCATTTTGTGGCTTTCATTTAAACACCAAGAGAAGATATTGTGATCTGTGAACTAGAACAGAAACATTATTGTTATGTGACATAGTGGGGAAATTCAAATCAATGCAAATGACGGGGGAAAACTGTTAAATAAAATGAACTACTACACCAGTACCTGTGGGTATTTTCCTTTGACTCATCTTCAGGAAAGGATACTCCTTTAAATTCTATATTGATTTTTCTGGCAGATAAGTAAATGCTTTCTACCTTTCAAAGGTGGCCTGCTATTTGCTGTCCATATTTTTTCATATTTAAAATAATGAGACCAGGAAGAATAGCAAAATTATGCACATGATCATAGAAGGCAATATTTACACTGTGCTGCTGATGAAAATATGTTTGAAGACCTTCTTTGTATTCACTTGTTTAAACAAATAACTAATTCATGCTGAAGCCTCTTCAAATGCATGGATATGACATGGTCTACTCTTGATCACAAAGAAAATAGCATGAATGCTGGTCCACTCTTCAGTGCTGGCTTCCTCACTGACATGTACTGTGTGCTTGTCATTCTTTGTAACTATGAATTCGAACAATTGGAAATGGGAAACAGACGCTTGGCATTCTTTGCTGGAAATCAGATTTAAAACCGTGGAAAGCTGAAAGTCTGAATGTGATTACAGATTTAACTACAAGCATCAGGGGTGAAAAAACATAATAAGCCTTTGAGGTATCAGCAGAATAAGGTCAGAACAGTGTAAGAGTCACAAAAATTTACATATAACTTGAGGAAACAGAACAAAATAGCATTAATTGGCCTCAGAATAATAAAATAAATGCTCCAGGGGTCATGTGGGTTTGCTCTTTGACTTGGCACACAGATGCTTATTATAGTTCAGTATTTTGTTGTGATTAATATCCATTCACAAGTCAAGCCCTGATTCAGCAGTATGTCCACATTTAATCACGTATTGAACTGCAAAATATATACTTTATTATTTTGTTGGGTTGGGTTGCAACATAGACATAATCACTACTAAATCTATTATTAAATTATAAATATATAAATTAGTGAATATAATAATATTTTCTATATACACATTTGGGTCATAACTTCAAAACCAATGAGTATTTCAGCTAAAAAATTTAACACAAAAGTACATAATACAAAGGGTGAACAATGTTCCCATTTGCTACCATTGGATATGCATCAATAGCTATGATGCTGTCATCAGCTCCCACGCTGATGGGATTGGTGGCATTCCCTGCACCACACTGTACATCCCAGTCTGTCCTGCTGCACCCTGAGCATGGTTTTCCACACCTGTGACATTTTTGGAGCCTTTTGCTGAGGAAGAGAAATACCAGACTGGACACTAGTCTTTCTCAGTATAAATACTTTACTGTTGACATTTGTTACAGTAAGAGCTAGTAATAATAACCTTTTGTTCTTTGAGTTTACACTGGACATTTTGGATTTACTATGGGGAAGGATACTACAGCAGACTAGTGGTGGGTTTTTTTCAAAGGGAGGTGATTAGGTAAACCAGAGGAGCACATAAAATGCAAAGGCATGACCTATAACACCAGAATTCTTCATACTTTCTGATATTTAATGTGTTTTTTCCAAACATGTAATTAGCTTATATATTTCCATATACACTTTTATATTTAACACAGTATCCTAGATATTTTATTAAATAAACCCTAAAAGTGTAAATAGACAAAACAGCAACTCATAATCTTCCCACATTTTTTAACTGATTAGAAAACATTATAGCTTTTACAGAAGCAAATACTATGATTAAGTCTATCAATTTCTTTAAAGCTGTGCTGTTTTCACCTGCTCATCCTCCTTCTCCAGAATTTTCCTTGTGTACCTTGATTCATCCAAAATAGCATCTGGAATGTATCATTGTAATTTGTGGCTTATTATGATGCTGTTTATAGAAAGCCCACTAAAAACATGTTCATCCCTGTGAATTGGGTGTACAGGATAAAAGAAAACAAAGAGAGGCCCACATGCAGCCCTGGGGAGGGTCTGCCTTGGGAAGGCTGCTGTGGTTCCTGCCCCCCGTCACCCACAGTGTCCTTGTTGCAGAAGTCACACCTGCATGGGAGGCAGCTCAGCTATCAGGGCATGCAGCAGCTGCTGCTGAGCAGGCCTCATTTGCAGCACAGAGAGCTGGGAGGTGACTAAAAGCCGTGAGATGATGCCCTGCTGCTGCCAGCACAAGAGGCTGTGCACTCCTGCCTGCTGCCGAGGTACCTTCTCATACGCTCGTTTGGCTGCTTAGCTTGCCCAGTGCCAAGCCCATTCAGTTCTCTGAGCTGGCAGAAAACAAACACAGAAATAAATGAATTTTTAAAAAGTTAATTTCTGCTGGCATATTGAGCTAGATCCTGCCTTCAGAGAGAAAACAGAGCTGCACACCCAGGGATGAGGGGGACATGAGGCAGAGCAGAACGCCCTCATCTTATGCCAGCAGAGGGAGGAGGTCAGTGCTCTCCTCAGAGCTCACCCCGAGTTAACCAACAGCCAATTTCAACAGTAAACAGTTTTCTTAGATGTTTAAACATTAAAGTAAGCCCTTTAGAGAGGACAGGTCCAGAACTGAGGGGTCAATAATCTCAGTGGGAGGCTATGGACAGCAGGCAGGCAGAATCAGACCAGGGCAGGGACCCCCTTGCCTATCCGAGGTGATTCACAATAGCACATCTTGTTTGAGAGAAAGTTGAGAGAGCTTACACTTAAGACATCAAAATGTAACAGGAAGGGTAAGTAGTTACTTTGTGAGAATTGGACACTAGAGTCAGGAGAATTTTCAGCTGAAACCTTTTACTCAGTGCCATGAAAAGCAGCAACTGGACCCGATGGCACAAACACTCCTAGGACAAACCCACATCGGAGTCCTCCCACTGTCAGCTGTACTTTGATGGGTACAAAGGTCGTTTCTCAAACTACTGATATAACCAATAAGAATGGTTTTTCAAAAATTTCAAACTAAAAATCAATTTTCCATTGAATTACCTTCGCCCAGTACTAAGGCTGTCATTTCTCCTTAAAACACACCTGAATTTTTTCAGTCCTCCAGGACAGTGAAACTACTCTGCATGAATGATTCCTTCATGTGAAAAATTCTCTTATGCTTTGTAAGCATAAATGGAGTTTGGAAGTTATGTTTGACAAAGAGGATGTCCCCCTTGAGAGTGCCAGAGGAATTCATATGCAGTTTATGAAATGTGGGTGATGTTACAAAACTGTCATGCCACTGAAAGCCTTTATGTGTGTGAGGTCTGCTATTTGTGGTAGTGTTTGTCATTTGGCTCCCAGTTCAGAGACGGTGAGCAAACTGTTACATGGAGAAGACATACCCAATAGGTGAGACAGCCGAGAAACACTGGACAGGATAAGGACTAGGCATGACTTGTTAAAGCAGTTCCCTGCTTTTTAATTTAGGGAGAACTTCTACAGCAGAGAAATTTCCCTGGATGGCTTCCAGATTTTGGTTGGCGATCGTCTAAATAAAAATGACCAAGGCAGTGCTGGAAGCAGGGATTCGAACTACATGCCTCTGCTCCCAGAGGAGAGCCCTAAACAGACAGCAAAATCTCCTTATCTTCTGGAGAGTAGTCAAATTTCAAAAGAAACACAGCGCAGAGTTTTTCTTCTGCATCTGATCCATAAAAGTTACAAGACTTATTATGACTCATGTTTATACCTCCAAGGGCTGAAAATTAGACTTCTTCAGCTGCCAGGGACGGAAGCAACTTCGAACTAAGCTGGGGCTTAGATACACCTTCAGCTCCCAGAGACAGTCACCTGACTTAAGATCCTTTTGGGCCTGGACCCAAGAGTCTTAACTGCATTTCCCTGGCTGCACTTACCTAGCATCTTTCCTACGTCAGCTACTCCAAAGCTGGTCTTGTTCTTGCACCACACGCAATGATCATTCTTCTTTAGGCAGTTTGTTCTTGAATTTAATGTTAGATGTCGTAGTATATGGACTTATTTGCAGATAAACTCACAATATCTTATGGAATTCTGGCAATGGAATAAGATTCTGCTCTTTGTACTTTGGCCTCAAGAAGTGTTATTTTTCACCAAGTTAAGTATAATAATGTTAAAATAAATATACTTGCTCTCTCATTCTGTCATTATAGATTATCATTATGGCCTTGCACTAATGTGCTATTTTCCACATGTCCAGGGATTTACAAGACTCCCTTATGCTTTGAAACAAGCCATTACATATACAACAAAAGCACTATTCTTAGTCTAATCATGTATTGCTTCACCTCTGTTTTTTCCCGAGGCTGCTTTGTTTTCTGGAACCTTACAATGTACTTACAAAAATCTAGTGTACCTGTTGCCTATTTCTTTAAAAAATCCCATGTAAAATGGCAGTGGATAGCAATAACACATGGTGAAAATCAGCCATCATAGAATTATAGAATATTCTGTGCTAGAAGGGACATACCAGAGTCACTTTTATAAATCTTTTTTGTTTTGTTTTTTTTTTTTATTAGTCAGATAGCTGTCTGGAAGAGGAAATGAGGAACAATTCTTTAAAGCATCTTTAACAATTCTTTGTGGTTCAGATCCAGTCTGATCCAAAGCACAACTGGCAGCTGCACTATTAATGTGCATTATCCAGAGAGAACTGAGCAGAGAGATCGCTGCTTTTCTTTC
>VZSE01007178.1:820469-841596 GCA_013398275.1 Promerops cafer | reverse complement strand
CGCTGCTTTTCTTTCCCTTCCTTCCTTCCTTCCTTCCTTCCTTCCTTCCTTCCTTCCTTCCTTCTCTTTCTTTCTTTCTCTAAAAAAATTCACTAAAACTATTACAGACGTTCCAATCCCATGCTCCAGATGGGAGAGCACAGAGGAACACATGATGGCTCACTTGCTACTGATGTATTTGTGTTTCTGTCCAACACTGATAGTCTGGCCTAAGTACTCACTTGAAGGGACTGGGAAATGCTCCAAAATTCCCCAGTTCAGATGTGCCCAAAGAAGGTCTCTTGGCTATATTTTCCTTTAGTATCCTTTGCAGTCACTACTGACACACACCTCACACCGATTTCAAAGGGAAGTTTTATAAATCCATACTGACACTTTCAACAGGGACACTTTCAACACTGACACTTTGAACACATTGACCTTATGCTTTAATAAATGTAGCATTTTTAGCCCTTCAATTCCTGCGTGTTGGCTGGAAATAAGTACTTTAGTTACTTCTTTTTGATAGTGGCTTCTGCATGAACTCAACAGGATAAGCTACTTGTGCAAGTCACGTGGAAAGGCTACTGAGAAAAAACAGAGGAGAAATGAATGGGGTGAATAGGAGGCTATTGTACAACAGCATTTGCAAATGCCATCAAGGAGCCTGGAGGAGATACCTGGTCTAGGCAACTAATGTGATAAATTGTGCTGCAAAGTAAAAAACAAAGCTGATACACAAGACAGAGGGAGAAAAGCCACTGGGGAGGTTTTCACAGTGTGAGTTTCTGACTGTCACTCCAAGCTAGCTCAGGTGCCACCACCCTGACGGTACTTTGGAGGAGAACTGTAGCAGCCAGTCTACTTCTTCTCCTGGTGCAGCATGGGCAACCCCTGATTTTCACAGCTAGCACCAACTGGGCAAGGTGTGCTGGGAGGCATTGCACTCTGTCAGAGCCAGCAAGAGTGCCTCAGAGCTGGGTGAAAACATGACAGGTGTCTGCCCACAGAGAACGGTAAAACAGGCGGTGGTTGCAGGAGGATGAGCAGATCGAGCAGCAAAGCAAGATCTGGGGACAGACCCGGTGTCTGTGGACAGGGCAGGGAAGCAGCTAATTCTGGAGCCTGTCAGGAGACCACAATCCCCAGAGTGCTGGATTTGATGTATAAGCACAGCCCCAAGTCCTGATACTGGGTTTTGTGTTTCCTTAGTCTGATGTGTTACAAGTAAAGAGGGAAAAGATGCTACAGGGATAGCATCTAAAAACCTCTACCTCTAAAAAGCACTACCAAGAGCTGAGACACATGGAGGTGTCTCCTTGCCTGTAATGCTTGAATCAGCAGCTTTTGTAGCTTCAAAGTTGCTCAGGCTTCAGAGTAGCTTGTTTATGACTGCTGCAACCTTAATGAGTGCTTAACTAGTGGTGGAAACATCCAGCTGCCTGTCTTTGTGGTGATGGACACAGAGATAACCACAATTTTCTCTAACACAAATGGCAGAAATAGTGGGATATACAGCTCTTCCAAAAGGTTGCTATTGTTGAGCCTTGCAGCACTCAGCGTTAAACAGAAGGTCTTGGGAGGTGAGATCTAGCTAGAATTACCTACAGGGACTATTGATGTCTCTGCTAAAGCAAAGAAAATGGCAGGGAGAGAAAAGATCTGCTGAAGAACAGAAGAGAGACAATATTCACAAGCTGATTAATACTCCACTGGCTACCATTCAGGATAGGAACAAGTCTTCAGAATTTTCAGGTGTGACCAAAAAAAAGGTTGAAATTTTCATTATCTGTGACACAGGTGTGCCAAATGGTTTTCAAAAAATATTATTGACATGTTTTCTTATATCTACCTTATATTGGTAGACTTATATTGGCCTGTACTGGCATACTTCTTGATATAGGTATAGCGAGGGCTTGTCCATTACTAGGATAGACTGCCTTGATTTTCTTTGCTGGGTGGGTCTACTATGCTGCAATACCTTCAAAATACATGAGGAACTGCTCATAATTCCTGTTTTTAAAAGAAAAAAAACTTGGCGAGGGACAGGGAGGGGGTGGGGGGGAAGCCATAGGGGGATGAAGCAAGATGTCTGACTCAAAACCTGATTCAGTTTGTTTCCAAGGTAGATTAAAGGAAGTACAGCACTTAGGTGTTTCAAGGGTAGTATTAATCATTCTCGAAAATTGTCCAGAGGTCTATCTTCTAAAGAAACCTGCACTGATAATAAGAAGAGAAAACTAGTTTTGAAAGCAATCACCAGTTTGGGATTAGGGGAATTTGATAAGAAAGATATCTGTGTGAGTCAAAGGACTTAGTGCAGGCTACCCAGCAATGAGGAAGATGAAGTCTTCCACTGGATTTAAACTGTTCATCTTGGGTTTTGTGCCTTTAACCAGATGCACCTGGCATTGCTTATAAGGAATGTAAGATAAATCAGACATGACATTTACCATGCTTTCATGCAACTTCCTATTGCTTTTACTTAGATTACTTGCTGTAATGGTGGCTTTGTATAGACACTTCTTCCTAGGCAAGAGACACTTATGACTTGTAATAAGCAACAGAAAAAGGTAACAGAGTTTAGAGCTCCCTCACAGTCATATTTAAAGGGTTTGCAGACTTTGCCCTTTTGTGCTCCTGCACTAAATACTCAAGTGGGATGTAGGCAATTAGCAGCTTGGAGAAGTGGTGAGGAGCACAAGCAAGATAAAAATTGGCTGCTTATCCAGTAGCCTTGTGTCTGGTGCTTTCCAAACTTGAAACCTAGATGCTGTCTGTCTGTGCCCTCAAACCAAGAAACTCAGAAACCCTCTGTCTGGTGCCTTCAAACCAAGGAGGGCCACAAGTGAGACAGCTGGTTCTGGTGGCAGCAAAAGTAATTTTTTCCACAAGGACCATAGGTGTGAGAGACATGGCTGGGAACAAGGTGGATATCTGGTGCACAGTTGAATCCCAAACCACCACTGGAAGGAGCCCGTGGGGAGAGGTTGGTGTGAGCTGCCCAAGTAAGCAGATCATGGCTTGGTCACCCCTGATCTAGGAGAATTCTTTGCCTACATTAAAGCACAAAGATGCTTGAGTGATTTAACAGTTCAAGAATGTCAGCTCCTCAATGCAAAGATTATATTTGCACATAAATACCTGCATTCATACAAAAAGCTCATGTTTTTTTGTAAGAGTGGCACAGATTTTTCTGTTGCTTGAGTTATTGATGATATGAGTTAGTTAGCCTCCTATATGAGCCCTGTTTTTTTTTCCAAAGGCTGCAGGGACATCATTAATAAAACTGGAGCCTAACACTTCTTAGTGTGGAGGTGTTAAATTGTTTGAATTTAAATAAATATGGAAAATTGATATCTCTAGTCATCTTTATTTGGCCTTCCTCATTGTCTATGTAAAAATTTTCAGTCATTCAATAAGATAACAGAAAATATGGTGTATCACTGTCAAGTCTTTTTTTTTTTAATTTTATTTTCCCTAATTTCTTCTTGAGGATCCAGATCATTAAATCAGGATGAATAAACTTCCTTTACAAAAAAGTGTTCTTGTCCAAACTTGCAAAGAAATTTAAAGCAAATGAAATTTAAAGGCTCAAAAGCCAAGTGAAATCCAAACAGCAAAAGTATTTTAATAGGAAAAAAACAACATAATTTTTAAACAATCCTATGATTTTTTGAGGCTGACTCATGATTCTGTTATGTTTAAAGTTGGCAATACTGATACCCTGTGATTTAGATGACTAATCACAGACTGAAAAGCTAATAATCAAAGTAAGCATTTTGTGAAGTACCCACAGACTAGAAAATATGTTTCTCAACTACTCAGCAAAGGCTTATGTATAAATTGACAACAAAGAAAATCAGTTTATATAACTGTTTCACAAAGCGAGAAAAGAGCTAATCAGTTAATCAGTTATTTTATTTGTATCACATAATGCTACCAGCTGCAGTACTGAGTGTGAAGAGGGAAGAGCATGAAATGGAGAGAATAACAGGGTAGAGCTTCAGCACTGCATTCACAGGGAACAGGGGAGTGTGGATGGAATTCAGCAAGCAAAATGCAAGAGTGAAAGCTGTCTGAAGTAAGTCTGCAATTACACTGCACACCAGACGAGAACATACCTGGGGAAAGGAGGGAGGCAAGCACAAAAGAAGTCAGGAGAGAAGTGATCTTCGGGCAACAAAGAGTTAAATCTGGGTTCAAAATGCAGTCTATGGACAATGACTATGGGGAAGACTAAAGAGAATAAAAGCAGAAGAAACATCATTTGCAGACAGGTGGAGGCAACAGGGGTGACTCCTGGTTTCTTGGCGGGTTTTCTGATGAGATCAATTTTTTGTGCACAGTATTTCTCTGTGGGGTCTTTCCAATCTTTTATCTTATCTGATGGTTAGCAGACAGCAGAAGGAGGTATATGTAGCACGTGCTTGGCACCAGTTATATTTCCTAACAAGAAGATGGATTTTTTCTGAAACTCTGCTCATAGCAAAGTGATGTTGGCAGGAGCTAAAGCATCTACACGTATTGAAGCTGCTCAATCAGCCTAGTTCCCTTAAAGTAAAAATGACAAGGAAGGATGATTTCTAATTGTCAGAAGTTAAAGAGGAACTGAAGAAATACAGCTAATATGGCGGAACTTAATTTATTGACTTGCAAAGGCAGAAAACAAAAACATTTTGAAAAGAAACACTACATGTTTCTCTGAATTAGTATTTTTGTTGCTACTTCATTGCAAAATATAAAGAATGTGCAACATTGGCCCACAAATTTGTACCCTCTTTATAAAAAATTTATGTCTTCTTTATATAAAATTTATATTCTCTTTATCTAAAATTCAATAGAGCTGTTAGTAATTTCAGAAAATTTGCCCGCAAAGGCATATTTAATTACAAGTCTGCCAAATGGGAGTTTCACTTTCTTTTGAAGAACCTGTTTTAGGCAAGGTATTACATTAGTAGGATCTCTAATTTGATCCTGCATGGAAGCTCATACATCCCTGGGAAAAGGAAAAGATGTCACACACTGTTTGAAAATGAATGTTCAATAAAAGCAAGCAAACCCAAGAAATTGGAGTGAATGGAGAGAAAATGATCCGTCTGTATTAGGGCTTCCTGTAGCAGCTGTCACTGATCAGCCATCATTGCAGCATCTAAGGTGCTGCAAAATTGGAGTGGATCCCAAAATTCAAAGGAAGATTGCAGACTAAACGGGAAAGACAGAGGGACGTATTTCACAGCTGTCATCTAGAGAGGAAAGATATTCCATTCCTTACTCCAGATGGAGAGCAGCTCACATTTGGACACAGGGAGTGAGGGGGTGACTGAAATGCGGGGATTCATCCATGAGCTGCATGTACAATGCAGCTCTTTTGGACACATTGCAGGAAAGTACCAGGAAAGGCAGAGGGGGCATCAGCACAATTAATCCCCTCATGCAGGAAATGTAGGGATGACTGAAGGGAGCAGTGTTGCAGGATACATGCCCCACATTCAGAGCATGTCTGTTTTGCTTTTAAATTTATTTCTAATAAATGCCTTAACATTAGCTATAGCACTCTAACTGCAGGGGACCCTTGTCTGGTGACAACTTTCTGCCTCTGTTGGCATAATTTCTTAATTAACTGTAAATGTGAGATTTTGTCAATAATATAAATATTTTTATAGAAAGGCATTCAGGCACACAAAGGAAAAAGTATTTACATAAATATATTGGGGAGGGTGACAGAAATGTTACGAAATGTCAGTTACAAAATGTCCTAAAAATGCTTCATCCAAAAAAAAAATGGAGAGCTGTAAGTGGGGTGCATCAGGCAGAACATCATCAGCCAATCAAGGGAGGGGATTGTCCCACTCTGCTCTGTACTGGGGCTGTCTCTGAAAATTGTGTGCAGTTTTGGGGGCCACAATACAAGAAAGATACTAAGCTAAAGGAGAGCCACAAGAATGGTGAAGGGCCTTGAGTGGAACCCGTATGAGGAGCTGCTGAAGTCACTTGGTCTGCTTGCCCAGGAGAAAAGGGGGCTGAGGGGAAGCATTGCAGTTACAGCTTCCTCGTGAGGGGAAGAGGAGGGGGAGGCACTGATCTCTTCCCTGTGGTCACCAGTGACAGGACCCAAGGAAACAGCATGAAGCTGAGTCAGGGCAGGTTTGGGCTGAATATCAGGGAAAAGTTTTGCAGCCAGAGGGTGGCTGGGCACTGGAACAGGCTCCCCAGGGAAGTGGTCACAGCACCAAGCCTGAGAGAGTTCAAGAAGCATTTGGACAAGACTCAGGCACATGGTGTGACTCTTGAGGAGTCCTGTACAGGGCTTGGATTTAGACTCGAATATTCTGATGGGTCCCTTCCAACTCAGCATATTCCTTGATTCTTGATTTTGTCAAGCATATTCCTTGATTCCTTGATTCTTGATTTTGTCCACTTAATGTATATTTTATATACATTAAGTGGACAAAAGTTGCTATAAAGGTTCATAAAGAGCAACTCACCATGCAATATACTGACAATGAACTGACGAAAGAACCCTGTATATTTTCAAGGGATGTTTTTAATATCCAGAGCATTTAAATGCATTTATTCAACTGAAAAAAAACCATAACATTCATGCAAAACATATAAAAATTAAAGTGAAATAAATCTTGATTATTTCACCTGCATATAGACTTTGTAGAGCACATCCTGTATATTCTATGTGATCTTACTATTCATGCCATTTGATATGTGTTTACAAGACATGATATTGTTCCATCCAGCTCACATCTCCCTAGATGCCTGTAAACTAACATACTGATCTAACAATAGACATTAAATATGGCAGTTTGGGGATCTGCCTTGGGGAACTCAAACATTTCTATTTTATTTCATGAACACTTTGCAAGCTCATACGCTTGTTATGGTTTTTATTGCAACATTGAATTGTTTGTCTTGCTTCAAGAAAAGGAGATATCTGATATATGAGGGGCAGTTCACATGTGCTTCTCTCTTCTATTTTCCCTAAGAATAAAGTCTGATACATGTATTAAAGGCTTTGCCAGAAGCCTGCCTGTCCCTGACTGAAACTGTCACAGCCTCTGCAGAATGAAATGGCAGCATGGGGGAAATGCAAGGGATTGTGCACAAGCTGTTGTGAGACAGTCTTGACACAGCTCTGGAGGGAAAAATGAGCAGCACCCCCGAGCTCAGCCCTCCAGTGAGACGTGAGCCTTGGTCTCTATATCCACAGGAGTCTTCGAGTGCTGCTAAAGGTCAGGTCAGAGCAACCAAGGGTTTGGACATAAGTCAGGGAGTTCTGGAAGATCAAGATCTCCTCAGTTCTAGAGGGATGGTTATGAGAAGAGATCAGGACAGCAGGGTGCCTCCACTAGAGTAACTGCAGTCCAACAGCAAGGCCTGATGCAGTGAGCTCTAGAGTCATCTTGCAGAGAGGAGGCTCCCAGTAGTGCACTGAAACCCTAGCAGAAACTCCTTTATCTCAGGGAACTGCTCTGCTCTTATGATCATTAGCTCATTGCAGCTGCGTATCTCTATCTGAACAATTTATTTCTTCCCTGAAAAACTGTAAAATGTGGATGCATAATGACAACAAAATCAAAAAATTGGCAGTGCTTTATGCATGAACATGAATTCTTGCATTTCAGCCTGCATGACACCCAACAAAAAGCTGCCTTATATCCACCACCGTGTCCACCTCATTTCACTCTCTGTGCTCACATCTCTGCTTGCTCTGCAGCCTCTCAGATGACCACTGAAGTCTCCATAAGTAGAATTCTTTGCTGAAGACCTGTTAGCCTCCAACTGTGATCCGTGATTTTTGGTAGAGAAAGGGAAAACAGGCAGCCATCTCACAGTACTGCTTGGGTACATTTGATCTCTGAGAACTGCCAGGATATAACCCACAATTCCCCACTGATGATGATGCTGTTAGATCCCTGGTGCACAGCTAACAGACTGTTTAGGAGCGAGTGACTGTGGCCCCAAGGAAAACCTGAAGGCAGATAACCAGCATGGCTGCAGTGCAGCAGCTCTGGCCCCGGGACTGCGACGGCGAGCTCGTCACACAGCAGCAGTGAGCCTCGGGACGGACAGGGCTGTGGGTGGGAGCCTGCTGGTCAGACAGCAGGGACCCCCAATGCCACAGAGAGCTGCCAGAGAGGCTGCGAGTACCAAAAAGCCAGACCAGCACAGCCATGAAGGTGCTGTACGTATAGTGGATGGGATCCATATGACTCATATTCATGCTCTCCGTAGGCAACAGAGAGAAGCAGGCACCCTGAGAGAGACATCCAGATGGGTTTCTATGGCAGACAGATGAGCCATCTCTGAAAGCCTGTTCTCTCCATTGACTGCAAAGGCTGACTACGCAGGATCCACAGCAGTGTACCCTGTGGCTCAAAAAAATTGAAAATGATTGCACCACAGTTAGCTTGACTCTATTTTCCAAATATACACCTCATCTAGGCTTCCATATATTCTGAATTTTGAAAACAAATTGTTTATTTCTGGTGGTTTAAATACTACAGTTACTCACCAGTCAGTTTTGCATTTTGTTTCTTTTCTATTACATGATAATAGGCATGAAAGATTTTTATTATAATATTTATAAGTATATTTACACACATTTATCTAGCCTACACATAAACGTGTGAATATGGATTTTTTTAAAACTTTGTTCTCAGCCTTCACTGTCAAGTATCATTGCTGTTTTAAAAAGCATTCATATGAATATTTACATTTGAAAGTGTGCTACTAGAGATTTACAGTATGCCTTCACATGCTGCATCTCAAATGCATATAATGGTATACATCCTGTTTTAGTCAGTAGACTTGAGCATAGTCTGTTCCATATTTTGCTGGGTTCTTCTGAAACCATTGAAAGAGAAATCAATTACCAATGATTTCAGGAGGCTTTGGACTGGACTTCCTATTATCTTACTAAGACAAGTGGCCCAGTTTATTTCTATTTTAAAATTCTCCCTAAGTTGGAAGGCACAGTAATAGCACTGTGACTCTGAGAAATGCCATACCCCTCACCTAAAAAGACATGTTTGGAGAGTTAAAACACACATTTGTAAAGAAAACCCTGTAATTGCTGTAAAAGTCACAGGTACTGTGAGGTTGGAAGCAAGGAGTAGCAAATGTGGTGGCTGACCACAGCTTATTATCTGCTTCACCCTGCTGTATCATCCACTTCTACCTAGGCTGATGTTCATATTTCAAGCTCTACACAGAGAGCTGAGGCTAAATCCCCAAGTCCCTCACCAAAACTGATGTTAATTTAACTTAATTTTCAGCCATAGGTTCTTGCTTTGTTCTTGCCTGCAAGGTAGGAAAGCATGCTCCTGTCAGATCTTTTTACTCTGCTCTAGATTTGTGTTCAGTGGTCTGGGGACCTCCCCACCTTCCCTTCCACAGGAACAGACATCCCATGCCCTTCACAGAGCTCTGTGCCCCTGCTGCTGTGGGTTGCCCCCCAGGACCCCCCAGCACCTCCGTGTCTGCTGGGAATGCCACCCACACCCTGCAGCACTCAGACTGCCACTCTGCCATCAGGGACAAAGCTTCATCTCAGCTGCTGCCTCATACTGCTTGCTCATATGCCTTCAATCTTCATTCTCAATTCATTATATTGCACTTGAATTAACAAAGCAAAATAATGAACAGAAATTATTTAGAAAAGAATCCACATAATTTTGTAGCATCTATGTGCCTTCTGCACGCTTTACCATGTTTTCATTTAGACCACTGCCAAAGTACTGAGCAGCTTTCAGTCAATAACAGTCTCTGCAGATCTCCCCTAGGAAAAGACATAGTCAAACCTGAAAATGAGACTTTTGTTTATTCCTCCTAACACAGTTGTAGGTTTTAATCAAAATACCCTGTGATACCAAGCCAAATACTTCAGAGAAATGAAATTGCTTCTGTATCCACACAGTTGTTTCCATCAACCAATCTATAGTCCTGTCAAAGAAACATAATGGATTTATTTGACAAGTCTTCCTTGCTGTCAAACCATACTGACTGGCATTATTTATGTTTGTTAACCTCTCCTTTCTGTTGAGTCTTCCAGGGTAACTGTTCCAGTGTTACAGTGGGATCCAGATTCACGTAAGAGGGGGATGTGTATGTGTTCTAGGTCCCATTTTCTACCCTTGACATTTGAACTATATTATAGCACTTTTTGAAGTTTCTGAAGTCTTCTTAGCTCTCCAGGATTCACACTAGTGGTTCAGAAGCCGCCTCAGCTATTTCCTCCTAACTTTTTGCGGGGGGGATTACTCAGAACTGACAACCTGGAAAAGCTTGGAAGAATTCCATCACCCAAGGCAGGCCCACAGCTTTCATGGAGAGCTGCCTGCCTTTTGCCAAGACAACAAGCAGTGCTCAGCCACTGCACAAAAAACGAGAGCCGGGCTGGAGAAACAAACAGGGAGTGCCCTGAAGAGTCAAGGTTGCTGTGCCCATTGTTGATGCTCCTGTGCACTTCTCCTCAACAAGGAATGCACACTTTTATTACCATTTTGCCATTTTCTTCTGACTAATAATCATAATTAGTGTAATTATTATGCAAAGCGATCCAAGAAATTGCTGCAGAACATGCACACTTCCAGATGGGTTTCTCAAGGTGAAGTGCTGATGGTAATACAATTGCTACTACACCTCCTAAATAACCATAAATTCAATGGGAGAAAATGAGGCAACCTAACTTGAGCTCCGGTAGGAGAAAATAAGGAGAAAGAACTCAGATTGTATCATAAGGACAGGGAGGAAATCAAAGGATAATGATTGTCTTTTGTGTTTTAAATGCAGTATTTTGTCTGTCAGATTCATTCATCTGATACAAAGAAGAGCAATAGCATATACTTCCAAGATAAAATCAATTATGTATTATCTTAGAGTTGTACAATCTCATTCTCCACAGAGGCCTTAATGTGACTTACATATAGCATAATTCTCACTCCAGATCTCTGAACAAAGCTAAATTTTACTGACAGTTCACTGTACAAATTCCAATTTATGGTTTTTCCTGCATTCTCAGAGAGTATAAAATTGTAAAGACCATCTCTGCTTGAAGTAGAATATGAATTTTGAAATATAATTAAAATAAAGGTGCAAATTAAGACTAGTTTGATTTAATTCATTATCTCAGAGCACTTCTGCTTACCATACCCTCCTATATTTTATGTCAGTTTTTTAAATAAGTGAAAAAAGGCTTTGTTCCTCAAAAACTCCCAAATTGTGGCCAAGCTAGCCACATTTTAATTAGATTATTAATTTATCTCCATTATGAAATAAAATAAGGAAATAACTCTTGTTTCTGTATTCCATTGAAGTATTTCTGTAAAGTTAAAGACTATTTTGTTAACATGGCATTCCACATTTCAAGCAATCTATTTTTGTAAAAGCTAAAAATATCACATTTCAGATTATCTTCATTTGCCAAGAAAGTTTTGACAGAACTCACAAAAGTACAGCAGAATTTGCTGGAAAATCTGCAGAGTTTACAATGCTTAGCTCATTTTCAAAGGGAAAAATTAATATCCATTTACAAAAAGATTCTCTCAGAAACTCCATGTTTTGATTTGTTTGGGGGTTTTTTGTTGGTTTTTTTTTTTTTTTTTTGAATGCTTGTGGCATTTCAAGCAGTTGAATTTGAGCTTTTTCTTGACTAGCCAAGCTGTCATCACATTGTATTTCAAGAGTGTTCTCACTAATAGGACAGTAGCCAGCCTATAAAACATTTCATTCATTCCCTCTGAACAGATCAATTCCCATTAAGTCATCCTCGTGACATCTCTTAGAGGAAACAGGAATGGAAGGACATCTGCAAGCCAGTGGGACAGTGAGCCTCCATGCAGCAGGGCAGAAGGTAATGTGTGAAGTACTAATAGGTGCCTAACTGGATAAAACTTTGCTCTGAGAGAATGGACAATTAAAGGTATAGTTAGTACCTTTCATTCAGTATGTCCAGGGTTTTACTTTTAAAAGAAGCTGTTATCACAAAAAAAAAAAAAAAAAGGGAAAAAAAAAAAAAAAGAAAAAATGGAGCAACAACCATAATCANTTTCCCGGGTTTTTTTAAAAAAAAGAGGGTTTTTAAAAAAAAAAAAAAAAAAAAAAAAAAAAAAAAAAAAAAAAAAAGAAAAGAAAAAATGGAACAACAACCATAATCACATAGTCTATTGACAGAACAGTTGAGTGGTGTGGTGTATACACAGACGAAAATGCGAAATCTTAGGCAGGAATGAGAGAGAGGTCAAATTACTTTTGTGAGCTGTGCTTTCTTAAAAATAAACCTGAATTCCTAAACAATTACTATTTTCCAGAAGATCCTCAGTGATGGTATTTTATGGGGGAAATATGTACAAAGTAAAGTCTAGCACGTAAGCAATGATCAGAAGAGCATTAATGGTAACAGTGTAGAATGACACTACTCTCAACTCTATTTGATGTGGGAGCATCTGATGAGAAGAGATATGTTCCCAGCAACCCCTGCAAGATGCAAAATGGATGATTAGTGCAAAAGAATCTGGCAGAGACTGATACTCATAAAAACCACACAGCTTCTCATGAAGTCTAGACTGAAATGCCATGGTGCAGGTTGAAGATTATTATTGTGTACATCTTTGATCATGGACATTAGAAAGGCACTACCGAAGGTCAGTGTGCTCAAGCCCAGCCTCTTGCTGCCAGCCCTGTGGATAACGAGAGATGTCTCCTCTTCCCTCTTCCCTGGTTTGGCTTCCAGATTCCTTGTCAGAGCCCCACCATGCTTGTGTCATGCTTGCTGCCTCTCTGCTCTAGTGTCCCTCAGTGAACATGGATCAAGCATATGTTTAGAATAATTCCCCTAATAAGCAACTCTATGTTTTGCATAACTGTGATATTATATACTCATCCACTGAGTGCTGTATGTTTCAGTGACAGATAAGGAGGCAAAATGGGACACATTTATGGGCTCAGGTGCTGCTAGATTCAACACTCCTCTCTTTCTCGTCTGATTACCTACTGTAACCAGAAAAACTCCACTAGGAAATTAGGAATGCATCTTCTCATGAAAACAGCTGCTTAAAATGAGAATCCTGAGATCGTTGTAGTGAGCAAGGGCATAGCCTTGGCTATGGAAATAATTGAGTGAGCAATGTGACCTGAAGCCCAGCTCCCGTCGGCACTCACTTTCTATCTCCTGGACTTCCCCAGCTGGAATTTTCTTTCACACGTGGCTGCCTATGCTCTTTCTCACAAAATACAGTGGAACATTTCAGAGACTGACAGGAGGTAAGAAAATAGGTTTAAAGTTGTTTCCACAGCTGACTAGAGTTAAGCAACCAGCATCTGTCACTGAGGTGAATGCTCATTAAATTCTTGATTCCTCTTACTACAACTCTTCTATCTTCAATGGACAATTGTTGTGTTTTTTTCCTTGGGTTATCTTTTGTTTGTTTGTTTGTTTTTTTACCAGAGAAGGACAAATACACAGAATGTGATAGTTAAAAATTAATTCTTCTTCTAGTACATATGCAACTATTTCAGTGAGTATGGAGTAGTAAGCATTCAGAACACAGGCAGTCCCTTCCTCAGAGAAATACCCCCAACAACCAGCTTTAGCTTTTTTTTTATCTTGCCCCATTAAGATTTAATTATTTTTGCAAAAGGAGAAACTCCAAAAGACTTCACCAAAAAGAATGAACTAAGACACTCAGACCAGTTTCTGGTAAACCAGAAGACAGAAGACTGAGCCGCTTTCAACAGGAGAGGGAACTGAATACCTCTACATTTAGCTGGGAATGCTGCTGTTTAATTGCTAGAAATTGGGGCTGCTCTCCAGTGTGCTTGCTTTGTGCACAGTACTAGTGGGAAAGTAGTTTTGCAGAATGAACCCCATAGACAAATAATTGCATATCTTGTAAATTCTAGGATTTAGGCAGGAGATCACAGCTGCTGCAAAATAACTTCCTACTTCTATCACATCTCCTTGAGGTACAGAGCAATTTGAGCTTTAATAGAAAGGAACTGTCTTTGAAGAGCACAGCTGGAGCATTTTTTGTGGGATTTGCTGCTCACAATACAAACAGGAGACAGAAGAGGGTAGTGCAGAAATCAAACCCAACAACCCCAGGAATCAAAATGACATAGCAGTTTTTCTCCTTTCCCCTGAGAGACATCTCTATTAGCACAAGGCTGTGTCCCTTCAGCAAATGAATGAAGGAACCAAGGCCTTCTGATTCCCATGAGACTTACTCAGTGAATTGGGGTTTTTGTATCATTATTGGAGGGTTTTTTAAATGCCCACAAGAGTTTTTGCTAAGTCAGGGCTCAGAATAAGTACACTCCTTGATTGATTTCTTCTAGGCTCTAGTGAAATAGCTGAGTCTTATCATCTGCTGTGCCTTGGTCTGCACACGAGCTAGCTAGCATTTCTAGTGTGGTATAACACAGTACTCTATAAAGGAAGACTAAGTGGAACCAGTAGCAATCAAACTGCAGTTTACAAATCTTTCAGCATATATAGCAAACATAACTCAGAAAAATGCATGTTATGAGATATATTTATTCATACTCTAGGTTAAATCTCCAATGGAAAATCCCACTCAGAACTGATTTCCTTATTTGAAGCTAAAGAAAATAGCACATAATCCACATGATATTATACATTCACTGACTGGATAATAGGTGGGGGGAAGACAGCTTGCATAGAAATAGATGAGAAGTAGTGGTAAATTCTGCAACAGGTACCTTAGCAAGAGGATACATACATTTTTACATATATATACACATTTACAAAGTCTAGTAGAAGTAGCTATTTGGACTAACTAAATTACCCTAAATCCTAAAAACTTCAGACTACCTAGGTAGAATTTAATGAGGCAAAGCTAGACTCTAGGGACACAGTTTAGTGATGGACTTGGCAGTGTTAGGTTAATGGCCGAACTCAATGATCTTAAAGGTCTTTAAACGATGATTATGATTTTTTTTTCTATGATTCTATCTCTGCAAACATGCCAGCTAATTCTGTTAAGTAAGCAACCAGGAACCACAACATTTGAGTTAGATTATATTATTTGAGTACAGGGTACAGCCTGACCATTTATGACAAAATCAACAAGTCACTTTTCTATTAAAACTTGATGGACATATATATATTTAAAAGGCTATGCTCATTTTAAGTGTTTAAAAAGAAACAGACATTTGAAATCTCTGGTATTTCAGGCATTTTGTATTTGGTATCCATTTAGGATCCTGTCTTTCATTTACACAAAAGTGTTTATCACAGTGGTTTGGCATAATATAAGGGAGTGGTTACTAGTAAAAAACATGTAAGATTATAACAAGACAGTTTATCAAAACTTTGGAGCATGACACAGATTGCAAAGCAGGGTCATTATCCAAGTGATCTACTGCTTTATGAAGCATCAGTCAGAATCAACAGAGAATCAGTTAAACTCCTCTATCACTGGAGTTGCTAATTTCAATCTTTTTCAACTGCATTAAAACAGTACCAGTATCAGTGGGCTCCAGTTAGAGCCTGTGTTTGTTTCAGAAAGTGTTGCCACAGTCAAAATGCGTGGCTCTCCAAGACAGTTCACAGCCCGTGCAGCCCTCAGACAGCACTTCACAAAATCCACAGTAAATGTAGAGTAGTAACTGTAAGAGAAGATTTGAGGCCCATAAGGAGAAAGACTGGCTGTAGACAGCCACCAAAGACAGATGCATTCCTGGTTTTGTGATGGAAAGTTCTGGTTTGGTCACCTTAAAGAGAAAACATGCTGGCTGCAACAGGTAAGTAACAGCAGGGCAAGCCTGAAGCAGCATTACCTATCTGCTCTTTTGTGCCATCCATCCATAACGTCTACTCTTCCAGGGCATTTCTACTCTTCCAGGGAACAGGGCAATGGCTGATGCAGAGCAATGGCTTGGAATATACCCATGTTCTCCTCCACATAACCAGCAGAAAGAGAGAGAATAGCAAAGCACACAGCAAAGCCCTCATGCAGCTCTGGGAACATTTGTGCAAGCCAAAGGGCTGCATGTTAACACCTGGGAAGTAAATTAGGGCCCATTTCCTGGCAAATGAGCTCAAGAGGAAGGGCTGGTGTTTAGAGAGCAAGTTTGCCTTCTGTCCCTGATGGAAGGACTAGCCCCAGCATCAGTTCACAGGACTTGACTACATTTACCTCAGCTGCTGAACATGGAACACATGCAAGGCTGCAGAGAACCAGGCCACTGTCTCTTGCACTGCCCGTGTCATTCCCACCCCCACAGTGTGTGTCCTACAGTGCTGGCAAAGAGCTTGTGCTGATTGTGCTGAGAGCAAAGATCCTTGTGCTGGTTTGCCTCACGCTCACTGCTAAAAAATGTGGGGTTTCCATTCCCCCGTGGTGCCCTGAAGCTGCTCCTCAGGACCAGCAAAGCCAAGGGCTATGCCCAGGGTGAGAGGCACACCAGCAGAGCTGACTGCACCCACCAGTGACAGCCCCTAGAACAGGCCCAGAATTGTGCTGAAATTATCATGAAAAATGGGAACAATCTGCCCCAAGGCTACAAAGCTAGTGAATCCTAAGTGAAATGTTTCAAAGATTTGACACATCCTGGCAACCCAACAGATATTTTGTAAAACAAAACCTGCAGTTTCTGCTAGTTTAGTGCTCACACACAAAACTGAATAGCTTTGCTTGGTACGTATCATAAGACAACTCTTGCCTCATTTTAAGGCCATTTACATTCTCCTCCTCTACCTGCCTCTGTGCTGCAGCCACACAAGCATTTCACCTGCCCACTGAGCAAGACACCAGCTAAGATCATCTGTCACATCTCATTAGAGTTGCCCCAAGCACTTGGCTCATGCCTTGCTGGGGGTATCCATGACCCTCAGGTTCCCAGCTCGAGGTGCCCAAAGACATCCCACCAAGCCTCCAGCTCCCTTGTCTGACATGTACAGCTCCACTGCATATCCTGCACCAGCCCTGGGGAGATGTTATGGACACCCTCATGCATCTTTAGAGCAGCCAGGAGACATCAGCAGCTGGGGTGAGCCATTTGTGTTTAAGAGCCCTTGTGCTAACCCGACCTTGTCCTGCATTCACCCACTGGAATACTCTAAAACTCCTGCCTGGCACCTGAAGAATCCTGAAGCAACTTATCTATTCACCAGGTAGGCAGAGCCCTCACCTTGCACCTCTCCAGCCTACCACCTACAAGTTCGAGCTGATGCTTCCTTGTTTCCTTGCTTCTGTGTGAGGAGAAAGAGCTTTGCTTGCTCCCCTTTCTCCTGTTACTTGTGGCTTTTAGATCTCTCCCAGCTCTTTCTTTCCCAGCCTGACCTCTTCCAGGCTATGTAACCTTTCAGAAGTTATTCCAGATCTTTCTCTATCCTTTCTCTTTGTTGTAGTCTGTCCACTTCTGCTAATTTTTTTGTAAACCAGCTTAAGGAAAATAAAAGTATTTGCTTGGTTTTTATCGGTGATATATTAGCTGCAGCCTTTATTTGAGTAACTCCAAGCTTGATTGCTATTTATTATTTTTAAAAGGAACGGGTGACTAATGGGTTTAGTCCTCTCTATAATTTGGATCTGTGGTGAATTTCTGTGTGACTGGATTAGAATACAACAGATGTAAATATAGGGATCTGTCACTGAAGTTTATGGCATGCACACCAAAGAGAAAAGGTTCCTTGTATTGGCCATGAGGATAAAAAACATCCATGTCCATAGTCCTGGGAACAACTCGCTTCTACCTGAAATTTAGACTGTCACAGTCCAACTGCCTAACCAAAATGAGACATATATCCATGCTTCACTTCAAATGGTAGTAGAGTTATCAACTCTTGTGGAGCTTTGCTGCAAGCTTTTACTCCTCTGGTCAGAAAAAGCTATAATATGACCCTGGAAGGTAGCTAACATATAAGCTGTGTAACATGAAGCTATGATGAAGAAAAAGCACTTTAGCTGCATCGTGTCATAAACTATGTGAGATCAGCCATGCCAGAGATGCCATTTATCCTCAAGATACTTATATTTTTGAGAAAAACCCATAGTGGTTTCTCCCTACAGTGACTTTACCTCAGGATGGTTTGTGTCAATCAATTACTCTGCAGCAGAAACATGTTTTTCAAGCCAAAACTGCATGCAGTAGTCAAGGACAAAGAGCAGATATGAAGATAGCAATCAGCCCCTCTTTGGTGTTTGCTGAGCAGTCAAGCCTGGCTGGCAGCTGGACACAAGGCAATTATTGATGTGCAAACAGCACTTTGCACTCAGTTCTAATTTATATATTTAAATAGAAAACACATATTCCACTAAATCTGTTATGTGCACATCCTTCCCCTGCAGCAAAAATTTACTCTTGAAAAGTAAATTTATCTGATCGCAATACAAAGGTTCCATGTCATGTTTGCCAAAAGCAAATACAATGCACTGGCCCTGTCCCCAGTTTTACTTGGTGCCTTCCTTTCTAAAAAAACACAACATTACTAAATTTTCCTAGGGTTGTTTTTTTTGTTGTTGTTGTTGTTATTGTTTTTTAATTATTTCTGAGGCTGGAGTTATTCCTACAGCAGTTTATACCCCCCTCTTCCCCCTCATCAATTTTCTTTCCTCAACTTTAGGAGTATCCTAGCAAAGGTGATTATATCCATGGGGAGATTCCCCAAAGCTTGCTCTGCCATGACATACAGTGACACACAGAGAAGGTTCAGAACCACTGGTTTGGGTTCTTAAATGGTTTTCGGACACGGTGAGGATGGAAGACCTTTGAGTAGCTTAAGCCCTCACAAAGCACAGACTGGACCCTGAGCCTCCAAACACAGGCTTCTGACTTTGCATGGCTCTTGTAGTTAGCAGTGGGTTCAGGACATCAGGATAACTTCATGCTTTCATATCAGGTGCTAGATATTTTGTGAAGTTACTAGATCTATAGCTGTAAACTATCTGATGCTGAAAGTAATTACCAGCTGAAAGATAAAACAGTACAAAACACCATTCAAAGGCTTCTCTACACTGGGGCCACATATCCACAAACAGTGAACTGAAAGCATGACTTTTGAGGTCACTGTATGTTTGCAGTTGGTCTACTCGAGAGAAACCACAGCATCTGGCAGTTACATGCTTAGGCACCTAAGAAAAGAACATTGAAAATAATATTTTTATTCAGGTCAGCAAGAGTGGCTACAAAAGAAATACTAGAAAAAAGCCCAATGGAATTAAGAAGATGGCTTTCAAGATTACAGCTGCCTTATATTCAAATAAATATATTTAAATGGCTGGTCTTGGAAAAGGTCATGGTCTTTATGAATCTTTCATAATGTATTTCTTACTGGATTACTCTGCATTGAATAATGTGTATCTTCCTCCTTATAAGGAAGGAAGATGTATTTACATCTCAGGCTCAGCCTGTGAATGCAAGGCTGTAAATAAATTTAATTTTAATCTGGCATTTTAATTCCTTAAATCACTGCAAAAGGAAGTAGCCCGCTCATGCTAATGGCAATAGTTTACTTACAAAGCAGACCGGGAACTGAGAGCCATTAAAGCTAACAATAAAAATAATGCAGTATTTCTAAGTTAGTGAATCTACAATATAAAGAAAACAATAAACTTCACCCAGTCTGAAGCATGTATCTGGAAAATAAGAGCTTGGATTAATTTCCTTTGGTATATTCAAGTTTCTTTCCATGAAATTCCTGTTTTGCCACCTTAATTCCTCCAGGAACACTTCTGATATCAAAATGTATTCTAAAAACATATGTGCTAAATAATTTAAATTGTATTTTTACCGCATGCATCATATTTTCACTTTTGCTATTAATTTTTCACCATTGTATGATTATTATATGTAATCAGAAAACAAAGTCAACACCTAGAAAGCAGATGGTTTGAATAGGATTTGAAAATGATGCTGTGATAACTTCTCCTCTGCATTTTTAGACATACTTATATGTTCATAAATAGAGACTACATAAGTATTGATGAACAAAAAGTAACACACAAAGAAAATGGAAAATATAGAGCTGCACAAGATCTACTGTATGCACCATGTATGATATTTAGATTTATTTACAGCCAGTGTAGTTTATAATGCACTTAATCATCAGATACCATAATCCAAAATTGTACTTCAGGTACTGCTTTCCTACTTACAGCACCACTAACTAATTACTAAAAAAAAACCAAAACAAAACAAAAACAACAAAAAAGAAGCCTTACACCTATTTCAGTTGAAGCATTTTCTGATTTACAGTAACATATTGATTCTTTCAATCTAATAAAACTAAATCAAATCCCAACAGCAGATGAACACCTAAAATGGACTTAGGGCTCAAAATGGCTCATTTTATTTCTTGATATGTGAGTTCAGGGGGAATAAAAAAAATACTTACAGTAGAAAATTATTATAATTTTGTAGAATCATTCAATCCATTTTAAAAAACCCAAAAGCTCAAAGAAATATAGATAACTAAACACACACCTCCCTTTCACCCCTACCCTCATCCCCTGGTAAAAATTTTCCTACTAGGATGTCCTAGTTTTGGCTGGGATAAAGTTAATTTTCTTCCTGGTTGCTGGTACAGTGCTGTGTTTTGAGAATAACGTTGACACAACACTGATGTTTTAGTTATTGCTAATAGTGCTCACCCTAAGTCGAGGACTTTTCAATGGCCCGTGCTTTGCCACTGAGCAGGTGCACAAGAAGCCAGGCCCAAGCATAGCCAGGCGAGCTGACCCGAACTGGCCAAGGCAATATTCCAGAGCAGGGAACAAAATCCCCAGGACCTAAACTGGGAGTTAACTGGGAGCTGGCAACGCCTGCTCAGGTATGGGGTGGGCATCAGTTAGTAGGTGATGAATTCCATTGGGAATCACTTCTTTCTCTTGGGCTGTACTCTGCTCTCTCCTTTTCACTACAATTATTATCATTATTAGCGTTATTAATTTTTGTTACTATTATCATTAGCATGATCCGAATAATTATTATACTTTATTTTGCTTCAAATATTAAACTGTTCTTATCTCAGACCCTGAGGTTTACCTGTTCCCTTCCCGATTCTCCTCCACCCGGGGTGGGGCAGGGCGAGGTCCGGGATAACACGGGGACGGGGGAAGGTGGAGGGGCCGGGGTCCGGGGTTACACGGGGACGGGGGAAGGTGGAGAGGCC
>VZSE01007178.1:783848-820290 GCA_013398275.1 Promerops cafer | reverse complement strand
GCGCTCGCTGCCCGCGCGCGGCCGGGGAGGTTTCTGGAGGGGCGTGTGGGGGTGCGGGGTTGCTGTCCTGGCACAAATCGGCCCCCGATGGGCCGCGACCTCCCACCTCTGCCCAGCCGGGAGGGTCTCCCCACCGCAGCCACGGCCCACGGCAGCGATGGACGCGGGTCACACGCCTAGGGCTGTCCTGGCTGTCGCTGCATGGCGGAGGGCCAAGAAGGAGAGTTGAGGGAGGTTTGGGCTGTGCCACCTCCCGGGAGCAAACAAGCACGGGATGATCTCCCCGTCCGAGAAGTCGTATCGCACATGGGCCACCGCACCGCGCTGAGTCCTGGATGTCATTGTGTGCCGTCAGCCCGTTGTCTTCTCCACAAACACGGGCTGCTGTCCCCGAGCGGAGAGCGGGCTCCGAGCTGTCCCCACATACCCGGGCTGCTGTCCCCACATACCCGGGCTGCTGTCCCCGAGCCGCGAGCAGGCCCCGAGCTGTGCCCGTGTCTGAGCCGTGCACAGCCCTGCAGACACCCGCTCAGAGCAGCGGCAGTGGACGAACTTGGAGCTCTCCTCCTCATGCATCGGAGGAGAAGTAACCCTAAGGTGAGGAATGAATCAGCAATGGGGGAACTATGCTAAAAATGCAAAAGAGCACCCCCGCCCCCCCTGCCCCCCCCTCAAAAAAATAGAAGGGAACAGGTTATAAGTTCTTGAAGTGTGCATATAAATAAAAAATAAAACCATGGCTCCAAGAAGCTTTTAATTTAATTAAGCATAGAAATGTTGGAACACAGGGACACATGCAGCATGTTAACAACCATACCATGGAAAAGCTTTTTCATATATTCGACTTTGCCATCAGAGACTGAGAATGTTTATTAACAGTCCCTTTTCTCTTTACATGCAAAATACAGGAAAAAGAGACAATATAATTGAATCATCTAGTCATTCATCATTCACTAGGTAGGATGGACATTATTTACTGGAAAGACATATATGAGAATAGACTAAAGAAAGATCTGAGCTTGATAGGGAAAATCAGCATAGCAATTTAGGATAACCAGCATGGCTATATAGGAGATCAGAAGTCAAGTGAGTAGAGAATGCAATGTATTACTATGCTGAATCCTCTATACAACCCAAGAAATAAAAATAAATAAATAAAGAATAAAGGTGCATCTTTTGGGAAGGATGTTTAACCTCTGTTTGGAAATTCTTAAACCTACATATGTGGTAAAATAACAGAGAATCTGAGACATCTGAAATGCATCAGACCTATACAGCCGACCCATGGACATGGCAAGGTCTTACATGACACAGACAGCTGGGAAATAAGCTGCCATTATTTGTACAGCATTCAAGGAATTCACACTTATGCTTTATTCCACAATGTTAAGCAATGCAATACTTCTACTCCAAGTCATGGTCCAGACAGTCCAAATCAACAACATCCAATATCCAGCAGTTAGGCTTCCTAAACCATGTCCAAAGAAATTTGAGATACCTAAGGGTAGGTGCCACATAAGGCAGCATATTAGAGCAAACAGGTTAAGATTATGGAAATGGCTGAATTTTATTCTTTTTCTTTTTTTTTTTTTTTTTTTTTTTCTGGAATTCAAGAACTTTTGAGAAAGCAGTGGGAAGGAACTTATTTTAACTTGGAGATTGAAGCACTAATCCATGAACCCTAGAGGTGCATTAGGAAATACTTTTCTTTCTTTCAAAAACTGCAAATGTCTCTTTCAAGAAATGCCCAAAGAAATTCCACTTGATAGTGGCAAGTTGTGGGATCCAGAGAATTGATTCTCCCTGTAAATAGGGCCACTTCACTACAGGAGCAGGTGGAGCCTTACCAACAGAAACTCTTTAAATTTTGAAACTTTTTGGGATTTGTACATGTCTCCTGCCTACAGTTCTCAGAAGATTTAGCTCTTTGCATATATCCTTTGTAGACAGAGCTACCTAAAGGACAGAACTGCCTTGTAAATATGTACTTTCATTTGCTGGGAGCACCTCAAAATGCTCCAAATGCAGTGCAGTGCTATACTCAGGGTGCACCAGTACTGAACTGTCATCAGTATCTTAGCAAATCTGAAGCCCACCTCAGTCTTCTCTGCCTTGATTTCGCTGGGATAGCATTCCCTCAGCTCACAGTGCTGGCAGGAGGATCAGTACCATGAGGTCTGGATGATGCTCAAGTATTAGTTGAACACCCTTTAAGAATGTACAGAAAAACTCAGAAACTTGGGCAGGAAAGTAGACTGAGTTGTCTTCTCAACCACACAACCCCAAAGGCAAATATAACCACTGAAGATCAGGAACCAGTAACCCTTGAGGTAAGGGCACCCTGAGGGGTGGGGCAGCAGTTATTATATACATATATATTTATTTATATATATAATACCTTACAATAAATGTGCATTTATGTTCATTCCTCCCAAAATACTGCACCAGAGCAGGTTTCAGGCTCCTCCAGGCAAGAACTCTGGATGTGCAACAATCATAGACTTGTTCTACTCTTAAGAGCAGCACACAACAGTGTAGACATAGCCAAAAACACTCATGTTAGATATGTAGGCATTTAAATCCCAGCCAAGCTCTTTAGTTTGATTTACAGTAGAAGTAGGGCTCTTTTACTTTAGCAAAATCAAATCAAATCAAATCAAAACAAGTTAATTCCTATTCGGAAATCAGTAAAATACTCTTTTCCAGACCCTTTAGAAATTAAATGTTAGTGTGACTTGCCTGTCAGCACTCAACACTGAATTGCAGCTGATCTTCTCTCAACCTAATAAATGCTGTAGATACCAGCTCAGTTTGTATGATGTTGGGGAATTCAACACCACTTTAATCTATCCAGGATAGTCTACATTCTTGACTAATGTGTATTTCCCCAATGCTTTGCTCTGTTGGTTCACAGAGAAAAGGCATCAGCTTACCTGAGCTACCAGGATTAAAGGATAAACTGACAATTCAGCTTTCTCAGAATTTTGCCTCAAAGTGACAAAAATCAAATGCACATATCAAAGGATTTGATACCTAATAGCAATGTTCTACCCCAAAGAGCAGAAAATCACAAAAGCAGCATTAACCAGCTGTGCTGCCCACAGACCCATGTCTACCAGCAATGGGGAAAGAAGCCCAAGGCAAGCTCAGAAGTACAGAAACTGCAGCTTTGAAACTGGAGGACAATCCAGAAGTGAGGTGAGCACAGCCTGTGCCACACTTGCAATACCTAGTGCAGAGACCCCCAGACTTGAGAACAGGTTAGGTGTGACCCCTCTGTCAGGTCACACAGGTCACACTTGAGAACAGGTTAGGTGTGACCCCTCTGTCAAGCCCTCACCTAAAACCCTCCCAACTACTGCATGACTTCTCTACTGGGCTGAAATACCAGATTTTAGGTCAAATCACTGCAGAAAATGTGTAGAGAAAGTGAGGCTGACAGACTGAAAGGGTGGTAGAGAGGAGGTCAGAGGCTCATTTAGCACCTGGCTTCCCCTGGGTTGCAGCATTTCATCCCTCCTCTGGTCTCATAGGCAGGATTTCACACTCTGCTCAGACTGCTTCTGTGCAAAGGAGTGAGAAAACCCAGCCCCAGGCAGCTGCAACTCCAAACCACAGCCAACCCTGCTTTTTCTGCAGCCTCCCTCAGAAAGCGGGGTGCAGGACAATAACAGCTTTTCCTGCTCCCCATGTACTGGCAGGAATATCTCCCACCTGTGGAAGCCTTTTCTTTTACATCTGTCCCTACCTCTCTCTGCTGGAGACATGCTTGGAGCACGAGGAGCAGTGTTAGCAAAACTAGTAATTCCCTGCTAAATTTTTAAATGCTCTTATTTATATTATTGTTTATATCATTATTTATTGTTTTAAATGATGAATTGGATTTCTTTTTATAATATTGCATTAACTGGGTTAGTTTACTTAACCTGGATTTATTTTGTGGGGCTTCCCAGCTCCTCCTGACCCTCAGCACAGGAAGTAACTAAGACCAATCACCCTCATTCGGGCATGAGGGGAAAATAAAGACAAGATGATGCCTTTTGTGAATGCTTCAGTATTCAGAACAGGACCAAATAACACAGCAGGGTGATGGTTTTGCTTCAAAATAAGACTTCAGAATAAAATAGAGGAAAGGTGTAATCATACCATATGAGAAGTTAGTATTTTCAAATCCAGAGCAAAGGGAGGTCCCTGCCATATGTATCTAAATCTTGCAAAGGTCTAAAATGTAGGTCACATCTATTTAGGACACTGAGCATCCCCTTTGGCTAGTTTTACATGGCTTCACACTGAGGTACTTGAAGAGCTGTTTAGTTCATCATGCTACCTAGCATCCAGTTCTGAAATGCTATTCTCTTGCCCCAAGTATATGTATAAAGTTTCTATGGGCTTCTTCTCAGGACTGGAGACTCTACTTTTGGGAGACAGGACCAAAAAAGAGGCACTGCAGTGCTGGAGATGGGAGTGTGCACGTCTTTCACAGATGTTTCCCTAAGTCTCTCAGTACTTCATTGGTAAAGATGCCTTAAAGTGAGTATGCTAATTTATGTTATCTGAATAGCACACAGTTCCTTCCTGTAACAGAGAATCCAGCCAGTTTTACCTTGACTTTAACTTATTAATATTTGGGTCAAAAACTAGGAAAATTCAACATTATAAAGAATGATTTCTCATAGACATGTACATGGCCAGTTCTTCATCCTGAAGTTTCTTGTTCCTTCAACCTGTTGAGATTTCAGTGAATGCCTCCACAGAGTTGTTATATCAAAGCTTTTGAACAAACCTATGAATCAAAGAGAGCATTCAGTCCTGTGTATATTCTTTGCTTGATACTAAACCCCCTGCTGATTCAGGAAAATATAGATATAAATTTAGAGGGTCATTTGTTTAAAGTTTTCTTTGAAGACAAAGAATATGTAGTAACTCAAATACAACCAATGCATCTAAGAACTGAACACTAAAACATGCACCAATTTGATGTTTTTATGTTACTTTAAGCTAATACATTACTTAAGTGCTTACTATTCTTTGAAACACAAAGCATGAGAAATTTTGAAGTTGAAAATACAGGAGATAAAAGAGAATGCAAAGCATCTCATCCTTAAAAAGGGTTTTACCACCATCAGATGTAACGTAAAGACTACTGATGTTTTTAAGCTCATTTTTTTACATGGCTGTCTGGGGCCTTGTTTTCAAACTAGAGAGTAATTTGAGCATTATTTTGGACTTTAGCTCAAACAGAAGTGTAACTACAAATCAAAGGGTCTTTCTGGGTGTTTTTGGTAATGTGTGTCAGAAAGGACAAGTATAAATAGGGAACAGTGATGTTTGCCTTTGTGAACTAAAGTTTTCTATCCATTTGACAACTTGTGGTAACAAAGGGGCTGAAAGGGGTCCTCACTGCTCATAGGGAAGGCAGAAGATATTTTCCAATTCTGTTTTCAGAGCACTATGTCTGTATATGCATACGTATCTACCAAGGGCTAAAGAAGTATCAGGAAGCAAAAGTTATCAAAGCTGGAAAGAAGTAGTATGCTGGTGTTAGAAACACATTGGCTATAAACTGCCAATTGTTGAAAAAATAATATTTTTCTTAGGAATACACTGAAACTGAGTCATTACCTTCTCATTTGCTCAAGTAACCATCTTACACTTCAGTTGATTTATTGATGAAAAGCTTAGAAAAAGAGCTAGTAAGCATCTTGGAAACTTTAAGGCACATTTTTATTGCTCACAATTGAGATCCCATGAGCTTGCAACACTGCTGCAGATGGGAATGCTGGACAGCCAGCATTTTTTGTCTGAAAATGTTTCTTTACAACAAATTTACTGCAGAGGATACTTCCATAACAATGTAAAAATTAATAATAATAAAGCAAGTACAATGTATTTTTACAGTGTTAGGTCATTGCAACCTTGCCTTTCCATTAATAGAATTAGTCTTTTCATACACAATCTTTTCCATAGATGAGATACTTAGAGAATATAAGAATTTACAAGCTTAGGCTTTCCTTGCTTATTTGAATTTCACAAATGTTCAACATATTTTTGGCAACTATTTTTTTTCATTGTGAAAGATCCCTTTGCATCAGGAAAGATGCTCATCCTTGTAGCTATAAACTTGTATTTAGCTACAATACAAGTAGCTAAATGCATCTTTAGGTCAAGCTAAATACAAGTTTAGGTGCTGTATTTGTTGTCTCAGCACCTTTCAGGTCTGGAACAAAACTTCAAAATGTTTCTTTAGTTTAGGGTGCAGGATTAATATAATGCTTAGTTAGTATTGTTTTATTCATATGCAAAACATTCAATGGAAAACTTTAATTACATATTACTGATACAGTACAACTGCCAAGTCATATCTGGGACCATTTATTCAGGTAGGCAAATGAATGCAAGTCTTCTAAGAAAAATAAGAGAGAGAAAGAACAACCTTTTCTTGTGTAGATTTCTGCCTGCAATGGGTATGGTCTCCACCACAAAACCACTGCAATTCTAACACACTCTGTAAAAAAATACAAAGATGGTCCTCATTTGCAGTGAAAGAGAAGTGAAGATGAGGAAGACGGTTTTGAAATAGAAACTTCTTCACACCATCTTATTTTTCTTGTCAGAGAAAAAAATGAGACCAACTTTTAACACTTAAAGCAGCTGGGGGTTTAATAACCACCAGAGTTAACAACCACATAGATTTTTTTTGTCTTCTAGACCCAAAGGAGGCCATGCCCCTGGTAGGGTTTGGAAATGCTTCATTTAAGACAATGTCTTAGTAACACTGAAATGCAAGTAGATGAGTAGTACCATAACCTTGTATTTACATTTCAGTCTGAGTTAGATATAATCACAAGGTTTTTTACACTATTTTTTTTGACACTGTAATTATGAAAGTAGTAAAATATTTCACATCTCCATGCAGCAAGCTCATATGTAGAATGAATTTGGTATTTAGCAGTAGCAATGCCTCATCTCGGCTGCTGAAGACTGATTAAATGTAAGGGGTAACTCTGACAAAAGCTTGAATCAGTGCAGGAAGCATAAGGATGCTCTGAAAGGTTCTTGATAAACGAAAAACACTTTCAACTCCATGGCATATGTATCAGCAGATTGCAAATTTGTGTGTTGGAGGGGCTCCCAAAACAATCTTGCAAAGGCTGCTGAACACCAATGAAAGGCCAACAGTGGCTGGTATTTGAATCTAGCCAGCCTACTAAAGTGTGGGGTTTTTTTGCCTTTCTTAATTCTTCAAAGAGATTTGGGGAAGAAAGGACACATCTCTCTGTACCAACAGAATAAGGAGCAATACTCTCAATTCCAGCCTATTAATTTCCACAAGCTACCAGGAGCTGCAAGGAACAAAAAGGGAAAAAAACACCGAGGAACTTTATCCTTCTACCAGCATTTTTGCAATGCAATGGTACCCCTGAGACTTTCATATTCTTGCTGAAAGGGATTTTAAGCACTGCACTGCAGTGCCAGTTTGCTGGGAAATTGCCTTATAACATCTAGTTAGCTTGTCCTCCTGTACCTTAGCTTGTGACTTAAGTGGCAACTGAAACATTCCACTTGCACCTGTTTCTTGCTGACTTTAAGAAACAGCATAAAACAACCTACAAAAAAATAGCACCTATCCTTCCTGGAATGGAGTAAAGGGACTGCAGTCCATAGTGAAATTGTAAAATTGATGTGTTTATGAGTCCAAAAAATTGAAAACGGACTCTTTCAAAAGTACAGCAATGAGTTATCACTTTTCTTTGAATCAGATGGTTGCAATAATGAAATAATATTGCATTTCCCCAACCAAACAGTCAAATCTGTGCTGTGGTAGCAGACTCATTGGTGGTAAATGCAAGCGTAGTCCAAGAGGGATGTTGACTCTTGCCCAAACTATTGCTTTGATAAGTGGGACTATCAGAGAGCAACAAACACTTCCAGTTAATTGTCCCACAGACACCAAGCAGCAGCGAAAAGCTTTTGATATCAAATGGGTGTAGTAGGCAGACTGCTTGGCCATTGCCTTCTGAGTGCACTCTTGGACCAACTGGTTGGGAACAGAGACATTTGCTACAAAATAAAAGCTTTTGAATGAACAACCACTATCTGAACTAAGTTCCATCCCAGCTGTGCCAGGAATAAAAGTAGTAAGTGGAGTTTCCCAGGCTGGGTCTCAGAAGGGACAGGCACTGCAGAGGAAGTGGGAGAGGTCTGGAGAGGAGGAAGGAGTCAGGAAGGAGCAGGGCTGGACTAGCTCCAAAGGAACCCAAGCCCAGAGGTAAGAAGCAGTGAGGGTACTGAGAGAGGAGGAGAAAGCAAAATCACTCAGAAATGCCATAAGATGTTTGGAACTGTTCATTAAAATTAATTAATTTCTTAAAATTATTTGCCTTGATCCTTCAAAAGAAGAAGTCACTGACTTACCTGCACAGGGCAGCATAAGATAATGGACAACCAGATAAACACGTAAATTGGCTGAGGCTTTAAAATATTTTCCTCTAATGATCTGTCTCACTGGATAAATGCTGCCTACATAGTAGCTAGAGAACAGCAAAATGGAGAAGCTGGAGCCTTCACACAACTTGATTAAAAGCTGAATAACTTGAGTAAGAGCTGGAATGGCACCTAGATTCTGGTCACAATGTAGGTTAAAGACTGAGCTTACATCCAGACACAGGACTAGGCATCAGACTTGACACCTGGAGGACTCATTCCAGGGGGACCAGAAATGGGACAGAGATACTATTAATGCCATAACTGTGTCACCAGTCTTAAGCAAGGACTCATGGCCAGAAACTTCATAGGACTATAAAAGCCTGTTTCTTGTTGCTACTCTTCTGTCTATATAATATATATATGTATGACTGCCTTCATCTGTTAAAAAAAAACCAAACAACAACAACCTTTTTCTGGTAAAGTAATGCAGTCCTTGAAATACTCTCAATAGGAACAATAGTAATATTAACAATAATAATAATTGTAATATGGCTGTTAGTCATGGATTACACTGCCTTGTAAGTGAAGGTTCAGATGAAATAATTCAAAATTAACTATTACTATTGTAGCTATTATTATTGTAATGATGCCATGAGAGAAAGATGCTCTAAAACTTTAAATTATTCACAAAAGACACAAAGGTTAGTATTTTAATCTTTCTCCCCCACACTGGTTTCTAACAAAAATTGTGTAATAAAAGCAAAGGAATCCCAATTGCTTCTTAATACCTTCTGAGCAAAAATAAATCCCTTGAACTCCAGAGATATTTTTGACACTGAGCTAAAGGTGCATTATGAGTGAGTAGGAGGTTCGGTGGGTGAATAGAACTGCTTACCTATGAGGGCTATATCAGAATCTGTAAGGAGAAATGTGGTTACTCTGTTTAATGGGTATTAGCCAGAAGAGCAGTCACACAATTCATCTTCACTAGCAATTCTGGTGAGTGTTGTAGGGATTTTTACAGCAGAGCCATATATCAGCATAAACCACAATTCTTCAGTTGGTTATCAAAATCTAGTGCAGCACCTCTGCTTCTGTTAAATGCTCTTGTTCCCATTTTTGTAAGTACAGGAGAACCAAAAGAGAGTAAACATTTTCACTTTTGGCATTACACTTCAGATTTCCTATCTAGATCTTCATGTAGCTAGCTATTATTGCCTTCTTGGTATTTCTAGTAATTTCAAAAACATCTCAATGTAAACCTGCAATCAAGCACTGACAGTTTGAAAATTATGCTTTGCCCTATTCAGAGAATTCCTTTGAAATGCATATAGTGATTTATTTTAAAATATTATGCTAAATAACCATGTAATGTTATTATATATACTGCATTATATGCCATGCTCTCCACTCACTGTTGACAAAAGAGCTTTAGAAGGGATAGGAACTTAGATAATGTGATCACGTTATGTAAGATGCTGTTAAATGCTGGTTTTGTGTGGAATCTCCTCTTCTATAGGTGTATCTTGGCATGTGGTGTCAGGATTTGGCTTTGACCAAACTGGGCAATACAAAGCCAAATCAATCACAGTTACAGCTCCCCTTTTAACATGGGCAATTTTATTCAGATTAGAGTCATTCACATACTAACAAATTAACGATTTTAAATAATTTCAGGTGAACCTTCATTCACAGGGCAATGCAACCCATGACTAACACCTATATTATGATTTTCTTCTGCTAAAGCATTCCTTACCTTCAAGACTCATCTTTGCTGAATCTTAGCGTCTGATTTGCAAAGCCAGGGATGCTGTCCAAAAACATGTTCCAGTTTCCGTACAGTATGTACTCCCAACAAAGTGTTTCACTTATACAGTTTTAGTCAGAGCTCAATATTCCACATTCAGCCTAGTTGACAATTCCAGCATTCATATTTACATTGCTTAACCGTACAAACAAAGCTGAAGTCTGTTTGGTTTCCCCTAATTTGACCAACATAATTAGCATTTCATAAGCCCTCCTATTAACAAAATATTGGGTCAAATCATTTATTGATACAACTCAACTGAAAAAAAACAGAAGTACCCCAGAGAATAATTTATCCTATTAGGTTTTCATTTAATTTTGAATACTTAACTTCTAATTATCTGCTTATGAAAACATAGCTACATAATAGAATCACAGAACAGTTTGGGTTGGAGGGGACCTTGAGAGATCCTCTATGCCAGCCCCCTGCAATGAGCAGGGACATCTTCAGACAGCTCAGGTTGATGGGTCTGGGCCAAATCCAAAGGTCTTCCTGATCAGTGGAAGACTGTCCACTGGCCTCAGAAAGCCTTAGGCTGGGTCCAAAGTATAATACACTTGAGACTTCAGGTTCAGCAAATTCATTGTTCAGTGTCTTGGCCACCAAGCTGAGGATATTGCCTTCAACAGAGATCTCCTGGTCTGACCAAACAGCCCTTTAGGAGGAGAAGTTCAGTATCTGTCCCTCTCCAAGACTGACAGCCAAAGCAGCAGGATAAAATAGGAGAGGCACAGGAGAGAAGGTAGAACTATAAATCACCACTTGAAATGGCAGCTCAGAATGAAAAGGCTGATAAATACCTGGCCATGTTTTATGCTGTCCCAATACCCTGCTTTACTGCTTCCCCACTGGAAGAAACTCTTACAGAAGCACAGCCTGTCACAAGCAAATGGGCACATTTTAGAGTTTATAGCAAGAGCCCTGTGCCCTAAATTCAAAACTTCAAATAAAATGAAAGGAAGTGCCTGGATCTCTTCTATACCATAATGAAAATACAATAGGTTTCTAGGCGGGAGTCAAATGCTGGCTGCAACCTCCAATGCTTTGTGTGATTTGAGACCATATTACCTGAGAAATTGCTTCTATCCCTGTGAAATCTTACTGCAGTCAAGATCTGCAGGGATGTTCAATTGTGGTTTTATGGTATAAGTGAGAAGGCTTTTTTTGATGGGGGGGCTGAGTTTGGGAGTACCCTCAGGGTTTGTGAAAGCTCAGGTTTGTTAACCTTCCAAGTGTACTGTAAAGCTCCTGTTATGCTGCAGTGCAAGGACAAGCTAAAATCAGTGGAAAATATATTCATGAGCTGTCCTCTGGCCCTATTTAATGTGTGTAGCATACAGAAAAGATAAGTGGAACACGGCTGTACTTGTTGCATTGCCTGTATGGTAGTTTATGCATGGAGAGGAGGATGTAGAACAAGTGATGAAAAAGTGCTGACTGGTCAGTTATTAAACCTGCCTAATCAGCACAGGCCACATGGAGCTTGGAAATTCATCTGACTATTCTGCTCATAACAGTATTGTCTTCTCTGCATGATTCCTTCATTGCTATTATCTTAATTTCTTTTGTTAGAAAAAGAAAAACATCTCTTTTTATTTCCCTTCTCTATTTACTCCTGTTTTATCTCTACTTGTATTCCTTTTCTGTCTGTAGAATAGACAAGAAGAAGAACTTCTTTCAAGAAGTTGGTGATTTGATGCAGGGATTCTTGGATGAAATTTCAGGGTAGGAAGCTCCTTCTTTTTGCTGACCAGTGGACAGCAATCACTGGTAACCAGTTCTGGAGAATACCTCATTTTGCTCTGTCAGCTGCAACTGTAGACTTCTTTATTTCAAGCTTCCATAAGCAACAATAGGCAGTTGAGATGAGTGTGGGGTGAAGAGTATTGGTTCCTTACCAGCAACGTTCAGGAATCAAGTTCAGATACTCACAGTAGCACTTTTAGCCTGAAATTCCATGAATCAGTGAAGTTCCCTTTACCCCACAGTGTTGTCTTGCTCCTAGACCGTGTCCCATACCACAAGCACAAGAGGTCACTACACCTGCTCTACTGCAGCACTCCAAGCCGATATCTGTGCCATCCCCGCGCTTTTACAGGTGGTGGATGCAATGTGATATGCAACAGAAACACCATCCCACAAGAAGTATTTATAGATAGGAGAGGATATTCCAGATAGGAGAGGATAATTCTACAAGGAGAAGAGAGGGTAAGCCATAAGATTTTGGAAACGCTGTAAGTTCCCATGACAGAGCTACACTTCTCAAGACACTGCGCTTGAATATGTGAGGAACAAGGATTTCTTGATAGTGATACATCCCACCCAAGAGAAATAAGACTGTGAATTAGGCCTGTCAAATTACCAGCAAAACTGCTTGAAAAGATAAAAAGGGGTGGAGGATTGTGAGGTATCAGTTATGATTTCCAGGAGAGGAATTCTGATGCAAGAAAAACCTTGAGGGAGTTAAGAAAAAGGTGCTCTGTGAAGTTGAGGAAGCTGAAGCAGCTTTGAGAGTTGGTGATCCCGAATATGCCACCAACTTTAACCATGAGAGGTAACTCAATTCATTTAAGTGGGCAATTTCACAAATAGAAGTATTGGCTATATGGAATGTTATCTCTCTGTGGATTCTGAGATACACTGGAAAGGAAAAAGCAACAAACCTTATTGTATTATTAATTTCCACTATAAAATGCCTGCCATTTCCTTTGAAATGTTCTCTTTACAGTTTCCTGCAGAATTCAAACTTTAACAGATACATAAATTATGGGGGTACTTTTTGCCTTGCCTTGAAAAAAGTCTAGTTATATTTGGGGAAGATCACTGAATGACAGCATTTCTTATCCATGTAGCAGACAGCACAGGGCAATGTGGTCAGCCTCGTAACAATTTTCAATATTTTTTTTCTACTCTGTAAACATTACTTCAGTATTAATATTGGCTAGGAACAACTTGATAACATAGATATTTTATGTGGAACAATTCTCAGTTCCTGAAAACACTTCTCAAGTTAAGAGTGGTATCCTTGTAAGAATAGAGAAAAGAGCTAATAGTCTTTTATCTTGATCAGTGATGTAGAAAAGACAAATTAAGTTAAGGCACTAAATCTGTGCACAGTAAGAATTTAATATTGGTCTTCTACTTCCTAGACAAAGACCTTAAACATCCTGAGAATATGGAGCTAGGTGAGGAAGGTGAGTGCTGTCTAATATAGTAAAAAGTAAATTTCGTTTGCTTTAAACCCTTGGAGTTGCAAAGAAAGCTTTCCAAAATACAAAATAAGGACACAAAATAAAAATAACTAACAATAAATAGAATTGGGACTTAAATCAGTCCAATGAGAAATATATGCTCGCATTATGTCACTGATCCAAGCATCCTTTTCAGTTCTAAATGCTTTATTCCCAAGAGCAATTTTTCATTACATTCTTGTTCATGGAGCAGGTCTGTTCCAGCATGTCACTAGAGCAGTCACACAGCTGCCCCCCTGGCCCTGAGGCAGCTGTGTGGCTCTGGGGAGCAGAGGAGCCCCTCCAGCTTCCTCGGCAGGTGCTCTGACTCCTGCCCGCTCACCGGGCCGCGTGCCGGAGCAGAGCTGCACAGCCTTGTCTGGCGTGGACGTGTCTCACGGAGGAGACACTTGTTCTGTGACCTCAGACAAGACACTACACTTCTCTGTGAGTGATTTTCTTCTAGATGGTGTTACACAGATTGTGAGAAACAAAAGCAGTCAGGACCTTTTGCCATATGCACTTAGGCACTACTGCAGTAGAAATAAATAAGGATAAAAGAAATAGAGCAAAACTATGTCATACAGGTACACTGTCTCTCAAAGTCACTCAAGTGTCTGTGTACAGCTACTGCTGAAGGTCCTTTTCACCATTTCCAATTATTAACCATCTTCTCCCCATGGCTGCTCTAACTAGACTGGTTGGATAAATGTCATTCTTAAGCATGAGTGACAGAGGCATATGGTAGCTAATAAGTGTGCTACTTATGCAAAGTTTCTTAAAAATAAAATTATTTTTAAATCTAGGCAGGTTCTAAAATGTAAAGGAAAATAAAATAATTGAGGTTGTCAAGTCAGGCAGTTGGAAGTCAGGAAGCATGAAATGTCTGTATTTGGCACTTCTGAATATGCATTAGGATACAAACTTAAATTACACAGTGACTGACTGATGACCAGAAGGGCTCCCATTTCAGGCATTCAGTGCAAAAAAAAAAAATCACCACCTTGTACATAAAGTCATGTTAATGAACAAGGAAACTCCAGTACTAAGAGTAATAGGAGCCATACTTCTGGCTGCACATACATACAAGAGGACATTAAATTACTGCAGAGAACAAGATAAATGAAACAACACGAGCACATCCAGCATCTAGGATCCATCCAGAATTGTTCAGAGGAGATTCACCAGGTCCTTAGTTCAAAGTGCAAGAGGGGATTGAAACTGCAAGCAAAAACCTTTCCAGTGTTTCTCAGGGCGAAGAAAAAGACATTATTTCCCTGTAAAATTTAACAGGGAAATCAAATCTATGCTCCAACAAAACCACCGGAAAAGTTAAAAGCAGAGATAACTTTTTAATCTGTAAAGGGATAGCAATATGTAATTACATATTTAGACAGCAAAAGTCTGATAGCCAAAGGCTTATATGGCATACATTAATTAAAGTAGTTTTGATAATTTACTTTCCTTGCTGATGAGCAGTTTTCAAAGCTATTGACTGGGAAGCTGATACTCTTTTACATAAGTCATTCCTAAAGACTAGAATTAAATTCTGTAAGCACCTATACATAATTGATACTTTCAAAGAGATCGAAGACTGTACTACAGAAACTCAATTTATGTGAAGTGTTTTAATTTCTCTAATGCAAATATAAAGAATTTTACTGACTCGAGATTTGGTCAAATGTGCACATCCTTAGGAGATTAAGCCAAGAATAGTTACACCAGCACAGACCCACAGGCCGTGTAACATGTAACAGCAGTGCCCTGCTTTGACCCACGGTCAGTAGGAGATATTTTATAAAAGTGAAAAAACTGAATGCCCCTTCTCTGGATGCACACTCCTGGCTTTTAGCAGTCAGTGGTTTCAGATACTCCTGACTAAAAGTTGCATCTAATCACTCTGAAATAGCTGCTAAGAGCTCAGTTTTCTATGTTACACTCAGGAAAGTAATTCTTTTTCATCAGCTAACACACAGAAATCAATAGCAGTATTATATCAATAGAAGTATTATATGAATGAAATTACTTGCACATTTAAAGCCAGGCCAGCAGAATGAGCCTTTCTGAAAGTAGCCATGTCCACCACTTTCCTGGCTTCTCACTCCCTTTTCAAGTCAACTTCTCACTCTCTTAAATTTGAGATGACAGCAGCTGGTCACAAACAAGTGAAATACTAGGCCTGCAGTGAGCTGTGATTCCAGCAGTCAGGATTCTGGGAGCATACGTGGGGTCTGAGAGGCAATGCTCACAAAGTTCCCACAAGCGGGGGGAACGAGTCCGCCCTGACGGTTGAGAAGCAAAGGAGTGCACATGAGAGCAGGGAAATACCAATGGATGATTAGGAATGTGACTAGAGTATGATAAAGTAAAACAAGCAAAAACGGAAAAGAGCAAAAAGAGGAACAGAGCCACAAGCCACAATGAAAGGTTTTGTAGAAGGTGGAAGATCTCATTTCATGAAGCTTAATGCTGCATTAAGCTCTTTTAATAATCTGATCATTTTTTGAACTGCTTCTCTATTTTTCATGTAATGTAGGTTCTTTTGTCAACTCTTGATTTTTACAATAGCTATTCACACTTCTAATTATTTTTACCATACTCTTATCCATTCTGGATTTAAAAATCTGCATTTTGTATTCTTATTATACTAATGTAAATTTAGAGAGAAAATCTGAGTAGCAAGTGAAAAGATTTCACTGCTAGGCTACTTTTCATTCTCTATTTAGGACAGGAATGCCTTGATTCAAAAGCAATTACATAAAAGCAACTAAAACATTTAATAAGACTGATCTAAAAATGTTTATTGAAGAGAGACAGCACTGCTTGACAGATTTTAAGAGATGAAATAACAAACCACATTCATATATGGGCTCATATAAGACTCCCACTGAAATTAATATCAGGACTGTGGCTTTGAACACAACTCCTCTTTGTATTTTTGAGTACTACCATCAGGGCATTATGTTACCACACTAATGGCATGAGAAATTACTGAACTGCTGCAGATTGCACACAACAGACAACTCAGCTTACCCCCTGTTTAGTAATTAACTTACATCTTTTCTAATAGATAATATACCATCATTCCAATGTGTTTGTCCCTTTACCAAGTAAAAGCTTCTTCACAAATATAAGATAAAAAAATCTTCCCCTGCAAAAATCAAAGTGCCTGAATTAAGAAGGTAGGTTAACCAAAAAACGCATTTGTATATGAAGTTGTTATAGCCTCAATGTTACGGACACTGAAGTTCTACAAAATATTTCAGAGCGTGCTAAATGTAACAGAAAGGTTCCTTTCTGCATGCTCAGTTTGAAACAGGAGTTAATTTCCTATAGTTATCTCTTAAATGCCAGTCATGTCACTTCTGAATATGCATTATGGGTTACCTTTTCTAAGATACACCCTGGCCAAGCCCTTATGCTCATTATCAAATGGAGCAAGAAAAATAATTAAAAACTGCACATTTATTCACAGACACAGCAAGGACTTATTAGATTGTGCAGAGCATCACCCTCATGCAGCTTCACAGCTTTTGGATGAGAGGAGATATTCCCTTACAGTTTGCTTTCCCACGCCTTTATTTAGTTATGCTATTTACACTTGCTCCTGTTGGGGATGGTGAATATGAGGCTGCTGTGCTGTAGGTACAGGTAGAGCAAATACATTTTTGTCCATTGCTCCTCTTAGATACACACATTTTCTTAGCATGACTCACATTATTTCTGTAACTCTCACCATTTATAATTCCACTTTCCTGCAGAGTTCCTGACTGGCAGATTGCTAAGAGTCCTGCCCTTTTTTCTTGCATGGCATTTTCACTAGCAAGAGTAAGGGCAGTCAAGTCAGTACTAAATCCAGATTGAAACTAATTAACTTGCCCTTCCCAAATAACATAGCTTAAAATTGAACTTTCCTAAATTTAGGCATTAAAATTTTATGATTGATTTTAAAATTAAGATATTAAAAACGTGCCTTGTAGCATTTGAGCAGGTTTCAGGATATCTGAGCTCTGTTGCCTGACTGGCCACACTGACTTAGGCTATTTATTCCTTAGGAGAAACACCACATGAATCCCTTAATATTCTTTTGAAAGTGCTATGGCTAGCCCACAGTGGCCAACTTGTAGCTTCAGAGTAAGCATAGGGCTTAAATATTAATTTATTTTAAGTTGAATTAGCAAAGTATTGTTTCTTCTTCATATTTAAAAAATCTAGCATTGAGTACAGAATGGAATTTCAAAGAATTTCCTAGTAAATTGTGTGATCGGCATCTGAATAGCATTGTTTTTAAAAAATCTGTGAGAAATAAAACATCAAGCTACCTGTTCACTTCAGTAACAATGATGCAAGTCCCATACATATTTACTAAAATGTTACAGATTGTCTTCATGCTTTAAGTTGTGCTTTTTTTTTCCTTTTTTTTGACAGGGCTTGGAGTGTATTTTCCTTTATCAGTTTGTTTGGAAGTGGGTGATTTTTGCTGCGTTGCTGATTACTGAGACATTCCTTACCAGTAAAAGCAGGCAGAGAATTACCATTGTTTATTGGATCTCATAGAGATCTGCTTTCTTCCAATATGAAGCTGTTTCCAAGTCTTTTGAAAGTTGTCAAAATCAACTAAGATAATTCTTGGATTAATTTGTGAGTGTCAATATCCAGTTATTGCTGTAGAATAAATATCTATTATAGAAGATTAATATATTTTCACAGTAGGGAAATCAGCCATGACTGTGAAAGAAACAGGACAGAAAAACCCTACATATAATTAGGATGAGAATGAGAACTCAGGTCAGTAACTGTGTGCAGTTCAAGTGTGGATGATCTATGCCTGCTCTGAAATTCTCAATGCAGCAAATTTTGGTATGTAACACGATTTTCTTTTAGATTAGAGTAACTGTAAGAGATCCAAGTAAAGAGATGACAAATAAATGAATCTTGATGCAAGATATCCATATATGATGTCCAGTGCCATTCTGGGACACTCGAGTGTGCAGGTACCTGAGTCACCTGCACAGTGGCAGGTAAGACAGACGCTGTAGAAGACCACACCTTCCTTAAGCACCGGCTCAAGACAGGGATGGTTACATATGGTTACCAAGTATTGCATCAGATATGTGGAAATCTGAACGAGGTTCCAAGAGATCACATTAAGGAAGAATGTAGAAGTCCTAGAAATTAGGAAATCCTAGAAATAGAAGCTCTATAAAATTTCCTCAGTCCTCCTGTGAAACCTTATTCATTGCCTTGCTTGCTGCTCCAGATGACACACACAGACATAATGGGTGTTGCCCTTGTGTTTGTGTAAGGTGATAAATAATTATATGGTATTTATAATTAAATGAAAATTCTGGTATGACAATCTGTGGTAAATGCTTAAAACAGACTTATTCTGAAACACTTCTACATCTGGTATGCTAACTGTGGCTCAGTAAAGTTGAATGTATATTTTTAAAGGCAAAATCATAGCAGTTTTGCCCACGGAACAGGTAGGATGAGATTCAGTTCTCCTACATCTAAACTAGTCACCTCCATGCACCCTTTGCAGTCAGTCTGATCTATTCAGACACCTACTTTAGAATGAGATTAGTCACACTTTACACTGACTAGACCTCCACTGACTGTAAAGAAATGCAAGGGCAACAAGCTCAGATGGAGACATCTGCAACTCTATGAGTTCCACACACTTTGATAAACGCCAATATGAATTGTACACTGAATCCCTATTCACATTATTTTTGGCTGTAAAAACACGCCTGCACTTGCCATTTCAGATAGCAATACCCTCCACAGCTAGCATTGCCTCCCAGCTCCCCACTGAATACAGAAGCACTACTATCCACCTAAGATAGTTGACAATCTGAATGATTTACCCAAGGTGTCATGAAGAGTTCATAGCTTCTTTTTGATTCCATACTTATCCTCACAGACACGGGCACAAGCTAACAATATGCACTTTATTCTTTTGTGGTGTTAATACTTGCAAAACATATTTAAAACCTCTGATGATCCAGAATTGTGAGGCCTTATTGTGATTATTACATAGTTTGACTTCAGCCACAACTTCTCTTCAGGCTGCGTGGATGTGGTCTCTCTGGTGGGAAGATTGCTGCACACTTCAGATTTCCACACTTCAAGCATTTCAACTTCATAATACTGAAGTGGTGTTTTGATCATAGAAGGTCAATAAAGGGCTTAATAAAGTGCTTGTAGACATGACCTGCCAATCTTAGTCCTAGGTACGCAGATGCTGGTTCATGAAAATTAGTGATGACTGTTCAAAGGTTTAATTAGGCACAGAAGGCGTAGCAAACAGGATATTGTTTGGATTTCAAGTCAAAGTCCTGAAAAAGACTTAGAGGCCGAAGAGCAGAGAATGTTAGTTTATGGGAACAGATCTCTTTAGTTGATGGACTAGTAATTCCTTGTACATACATGACAATAAAGCATTGAGGTACCACAAGCAAAGAGCCAAGCAACAAAATTATGCTGAATTAATATCCAGGTGCTCAAGAAGGCAGAATTCAGCTTACAGATCCATGAGGCACAAGAAGTGGTGTCTACAGTTCCCAAAGTGCCTATGCCTCTAGTACAGTCAGTGGTGCCTCTGATAATACTCTGAGGCTCAATTCAGCTGCTTGCATACCAGTGCCTGGTGTCACTGCTGGGGCTCTCAGATGCAATACCTGATCTCCAGGCATTCTTCTAAAGAACATACACCCTCTGTACATCCTACAACACATGTTCTACCCTGTGCAGGTGTCTCAAGATAACCTCAAGCGTCTGAAATACCACAGTTTACCACACACAGAGGCTGTTCAGCTGAATTTCTCAGTTGCTGTCGCTGTACTGATTAATCTCCATGCACTATAGTGGGATCTTAGGCATGGAGGAATTGAGTCAATACATAAATACAGGTGACTGTGTTTATTATTATTGTTGTTGTTATTATACCTTCCCCCAACTTCTGGGGCTGCCTATTTAAATACTCAGAGCTCTGCTGATGTTGGGAGATATCATACAGGACCTAAGAAGGATTGGAGTCTTTTAGTGCAGTAGCTGAGAGTGACACAGAATAACTTAAGGTTTTTGAAAAGGCATTAGATGTCTGATTGAGGCAGAAAACTACATTCAGGTATCTTAATCCCAAACTGAGTATCATTTGTAGATTCTGACATAAATGCTACCCTAAGAATTTGTAGCTAGATTGTAGAGCTGATTAGAGCAATAGGTCATAAAGAATGTAATTTTTTAAAGTAACCCTTTAAGCTTGCACAGAAGTGAAAAGAAGTCTGATGGAAGCAAAGAGTGGTGCTCACAACCCCAGCTGGCAGTGGTGTTTTATAGCTTGGTTAAAAACAGGAACACGCATTGCACACTTTGAACTTCATAAAAATGCAGTGAAACATTTTAATGAAAGAATATGCTGTCTGAATGGTGATAGTGCACACAGGCTACCATTGTACAGAAGAAAAAAGCTTACAGTCATTTTCCCTACAAAGTATTATATATGCTTGAATATGATTTTGATATTGATATGATTATGATAGATGTGCACTACATCTATGTTTAGGTAATTTGTAAACTAATTATTTCTCTTATTTTATGGATAGAAAATTGTGAATGTATAACATGTCTATACATCATTAAAACACAAATGGTAACAAGAGTGTTGATGAAAACTGGAGGGAGAATAGCCATATCTGTATTGAACAGTTATCTTCTTTTTCCTCAGTGACCTGCAGAGCTAGAGTAAGGTAACTATTCAATAATCAAAAGCAACAGAAAGCAGTTTAGAAGTCAGTTGGACACAAAATGTGTAACCTACCCATGTGGCTCAAACACAAAGCATACAGGCTCCTTGGAGGAACAAAAAATGCTGAATTTCTAATAATAAAATATTTAGAGATCCGTTGTAAAGTCTTTGGAATAAAGAAACACAAAAAACTTACTTGACTTCATGCTTACAGGGCAACAGAGAGGCTGGTTTTTTAATGCATGAACATGTACCTATTTAGGATGCTGAACTCACTAGGACTGGGATGACTTACAGAAGTTTCATATGGAGCAATGCCAATATATATTAAGACTTTTTTAGGTATTCCACATATTCAATTTTAGAATGCTATGTATTTTTTTACTCTTACATATAAAAAAAATGAAGTCTTACCCTGAATCATTACCAGCTTTCTCAGTTGAAATCTTCTAACATTGACTCAGTTTGAAAGAAACTCTGTGACTGCTTCTAAAAATAGCTGTGTGAAAAGCATGGTAAAACAGAGCTTTACAAGCTTTTAAATCCCAACAATAACAGTTTCATTTAATTAAAATTATTTTTTTAAACACTGAAATTTGTCAAATATATCTGCTACTGAAAAATAGAATGGGTATGTGTATAATGATGTGCATTATGTATACTGACAATTTATCCCTTTTATGTTAGCAGAGTTGTGGGCGTATAAATTTTGACTAAACATCCAGTTTCAATGGCAATTTTCTGTTTAACATTCTAATGGTCAGCAGCAGATTCAATTCATAAAAATGCCAAAATAAGTTCAGCTGGAATAAAGCGCACAATTGCTCTTCTAAAATATTATCTTGTTACTTTTTATTTGTTGTATTATTTTAACTCTAGGATAAGTTAAAGGCAGCACAGTACAGAGTTGCCATTTCAAAAACTGACAGTAGAACAAGCAAGAAAATGCAGGATACATCCATTCCAAGAACAGCATGGATGGAGCCAGCATTTCCATGTCACTGTAGAACTTTCCATTTTTTAGCATTTTAAGATGAGCACCACGACTATCTAGACATGAAAAATCTTGTTACAAGGACCAACTTAGAGATCAAACTCCCCAGTTCAAACATAGCTGGTGAGGGAACACAAGCATTTCTTATGTGACTGCTAAACTTCTCTTAGCAATAGCTGAAGGAAAGGCAATATCAAGTATTCCGAGCAGACACTCCTGCCTCTGCCTTATATTCCCTCTCAATCCATTTGCTTTTTTTTATGCCAAAATATTTTATGCCTCTGATATTTTTATGTATTTAACTACAGGCAGCAATCAAATTGCTGGCACTTCCTGGCTACTAACATTTAAAGCTTCTATCACAAGAGAGAAGGAGCATGTCATGTACTCATAAGGAACAGATTCATTACCAACAATTGCTATTATTGGCATGTTTCAAATAGACTCCAAAACAGCCTTTATCTATGTCTTAACCTCCTGTTGCTGAGCAAGGAATAGAATCATCAAGCATCTCAGGAGATCTGATAAAAAATTTACTTACTGATAAGGTGAGAGAAAGAGACAGAGAGAGAGAGAAGGCAGGTACCCCAGCCCTGCTCCTGTGTGGAACTACACTAAACCAGACTTCTTCTGCTATGAAGGGAAAAAAAAAAGCGTGCATGGGCACACATCTCAAAGTTCATACAGTGTTAGGACACAATTTTTAACTTTCTGCAGAATTCAGGGCATGAGAACAGTTGATTCAATTGCAGCCTCATATTAATGAGAAATCAATTATTTCTGATGTATTTCTTTTAAAAGCATCTTTAGCAACAGTGAGAAACTACAATAATGAGATTCATTCTTTCAAGACTTGTCTAACAGTATGGCAAAATTCTCCCTAAATGTATGAAAAAAAAAGACTACCTGTAGATTTCCCTGATGAAACTCATCATACTTATATATACATCCTTTATGATAGAAATCCACCTCTGAGCCAGTCATCCCAAGCTCCAGTGTTGACACAAGCAGCACTTCCCAGGTGTGATGCAGCTAACCTGCCTTAGGGCAAGGCTACGTCTCCCCTCAGGGCTGCCCATCCCACTCCACTCTCCACACCAAGGGAACCAAGAAGTTCCAGTAACCACTGGTTACTGTCCCAATGGAGCAGCTACAAGATGCACATTTAATCAGATTAAACTGGTACCCAGCAACAAAGTCTCAAGGAAAGAACTGAGTCCATAAGTCTGCTTGACCACCATTTCACTTTCCTTTTAAGTCAGCATCACAAAAGCATGTAAAATACATCAAATACTGTGAGAAATAATGGATGTAAATTATGAGAAGAAAACTAACATATTTCATTAAGAGTCACAGAATTTTCTAGGCAACATTTCCCAGTACTATATGTAAGGGACCAGCATTATCCACCAAATAAAGTAATAAAGTAATGTTCTTATTAATTTCAGAAAATATTCAACATAACGAATGAAAGTACCAACGTCACAATTATAGTGGTAGGCAAGGAGACAGTAAAAAGAGAGCATTAGGGGGAAAAAGCTACCATGGGAGAGCTACATTAATTTTTATAAAGAACTTTAAAATGCTTCCCTGTTTGGGAAACCCAATCCACTCTGAGACCTTTGACTATGAGAGCAGGGGTAGAGGAATGGTGATCTCCATAAGCAAGGCAGGAGCATCACTTTCCACAGCCCAGCATGCACAGAGCTCAACCACGTAGTGCTAGCACAGGGGAGTTTGTAACAGTGCAGGCAAGGAAGATGCAAACTGGGATTTTACCAGCACCTGACTTAGGGATGGGCTACACAGACCAGGACTTGGAAGACTTCCTGATGCACAAAAGGAAGCCGGGGAGAACAAGGTCCAGGACTTTGAGGAAAAGGAATCCTAGGAGAAAGGGAAGCCTGAAATAAAGGAGGCAACCCCACACCTGCACCTATTATTACTCATGCCTTTGAAAGACTTCAGAGTGAGGTTTTGGTGGTTTCAGTAAGCTGCTCTACAGAATGGAGCTATTAATTACCTAATAAAGGTTGTCATAGCAGGCCTAAGACATGCAATAAATACTGAGGTTCACTGGATATTTTTTTGCTTATTTAAACCATATCTTATATTTAAAACTGCTTATTGATTTCACTTAGACCAAAAATAATTTCATCTTCTGAAGCACTATTTAAAATAGATCATGCATTGTCAGCTCTTTCAAAGGAAATTTCTAAAAATGATGGAAAAGCACATGCAGCCCTGTACAGGATAAACACTAAATCTGTCCCCCTTGTCGGTCTTTAGCAGAGACCAGCAGAGAGGATTGTTGACTGCGCTCTTCCCAAACACTGCACCTGGAAGAGAGGTCAGTGCTCCAGTGGCAGGACGAGCTTTGGAGCTGGTAATTGTGGTTTGGCAGCAAAATGCAATATGCTGCCCAGCTTCAGTAAGGCCTGAAGGCATCACCTCGGATGGAGAAGGCAGAGATCTTCAGGTGCCATTTCTCTCCCAGGTCCCTCCTTCGGGTTTCTCTGATGCCAGCAGAGGAATGGCCCAAAGTACTCCAGTAATTCTCATTATTCCAGTGTCTGGGGCAGCTTGCAGAAAGTTCAGAGATGGACAACTCACTGACACCAATATAAAAATGGACTTCCCCACTTGCAGGAAATTTACAGTTGGCCACAAGCCCCAAAGATGACACATTCATCAACAGTGCAGTGGCAGGGCAAGAGCCACTGTGGCATTCCATGCAGTGTTGTTCTTGTCTCAGGCACCTGCCACACCGTCAGTGGTCATCGATGGAGGGGAGGCTATCAAATAAAGGGCACTGCACAGTTTGGGCACAACAACTTGGTGATGCTCTCTCTTCAGTCATCAGCACATATCCCAGCTCAGTTTTCTGGGGTATTTGGCTACTTTTCTGACAAAGCAGCCAAATACCCCAGAAGCAGCAACAGTAATAAAATGCTTTTTCCCAGTTTCACATTAGAAGAAAAAATAGGAACATGGATTATTTGTTCATAAACAACATAGAGAAGCCAAAAATAAAGCTTTTCTTGTAGGCAATTTTTGATCTATATGACTTGAAAATGCCCATGCTCATCAAAATTTTGCTCAGGGAGTTAATATATACAAGTCACCTTTTCTGTGGAAGACTACAGTGAAAACAACTGAAGTACGACACAGCTCAAATACAATGCTAAAACCCAAAACCCTGCTCACAGCAAGGTGTGTGCTTAGGGATGCCTTTGCCAGCTGGCATCTAAAACCTGGGTCTGAGTTCAGAGGCAAAACCTTCCTTGTTCACCTGTAACTCAAATGGCTGAATTAAAACATTTCAGATATTTCAGATGGCTGGTTTTCACTGGGAAGTAGGCTAATTTGTGAAAGCTAAATACAAATAAGCTGAAGTCTGAGCAACTGACAGCTCAAATTTGCACATAGCCAGCACAGTGCTCTCCAAGCATGCCTGAAGAGCACTTTATGTGTTCATTTATTATATAAAATGAAAAACACAAATGCATTTAAATCTCTAGGATCCATTAGTTTTAGATTTGCCTTTCCACTGAAGTTTTTTCATCCAAGTCAATGGTTGCAGCCAGGTACTGCCTCTTGAAGAGCTCCCCTTGGTGCAATGGCAGCACAGGTCTTGGGCAGGATGTAGTTATTTGCAAACAGGTACCTGGTATTATTATAGGAAGTTGGAGATACCAGAGGTGGGCAGATACAGCACATGGATGGCATGGGACTCTTCTGGAGCAACGGCTGAAGGGCAGAAGTGTGACTGTCTGTAGTCCCTAACATGGCCCTGAGCTCTTCACCAGTGGTGGGGAAGGGCCACCTTGGGGAGCTGGTGCTCCCTGGGCAATGCTGGGTGCCCCTGACCTGGACGCAGCCAGGTCTGCGCAGGAATCTTGGAGATGCTACGGAACCCAAAGTGATGCTGGGCACTAAAGGGAGCCCTGCTGCATTTAGTCCTAAGTGTAAGCCACAGCTATCAAAATGCTGCCTCCTATCAAAAATGAAGATGCTGTGTTCTCCTCACCCCCTGACACACTCAAACGCCATGGAATCAAGCACAGGTAAAGCAAATAAACTGCCATTGTGCAAGAAAGCCTGCAATATCCACAGTGACCAAACCACAACTGGGAACGGGAGGTTTCAGCCAGCCCTTTTTACTGCATCAAGAAACTAAATGAAGGCCCAGGTTCAGCCACAAATACACAAGGAAGATATTTTTGCATGAATTCACAAATATATATCAGTTCAACACCAGCTGAAATTTCCAAGTTGCCTGCTGTGGAAAAAAAAAAAAAAAAATAAATGTTAATATCAAAGAAATTCTGAAAGATGTCATTTCCTGGTGACAACAGGCAACATTCCAGGAAATTATTTTCGTTGATCTCTAAATAAAAATTTCAAGTCACGAGTGAGGAAAAAAAAATATACATAACCACTAAATGACCTTATATAATATTTCATTTTTTACAGGAATCAGTTCAACTCTAATTTCATCTTTCAGTTCATGAGTTTTTTCATATATTTATGAGCAATTAACTGCCTCCATATGGAAAAAAAGTGAAATTATTACTAGTTTTGTTTTCATAATGACTATATGAATACTACTTTGCTATTGTTCAATATCATTAATTCTATATTACCTTCTGACTTTCCACTTCTATTTGTTATACTTTAATCACTTTTTTTTTAGTGGTAATATTTAAATTACTCTTAAAATTTCTAATCTAAGGACACTAAAGATATTGAAAACCTACTGTTTGGCCTGCAATCTTCCCTCTTTCTCCACTCTCCTTTGTGGAACATATATAAATGCTTGGGTATAATCACAATTTGTTGCTTATATATACAGTGAATTTGTGGAAAAGGTTTATAGTATATAGATTGAAACAGATTTGTGTTAAAACATGAAAAATTCTATCAAAAAGAATATCAGAAAATCCTCTAGGTCAAACTACACGGGATTAATAGCTACAGCCAAAGAAACAGTAGTACTGGACAGTTAGAGTAAATTTTCATGGATACAGTTTATAAAAAAGTGCATCAGTAAGTTTTTATGGAACAGTATTTCAGTGTATCTATCCTTCCTTCATAAAGGGGACACCTTGCATGCACATACATTGCTCTTTATTTTGGTATTCTTGCAAATCTTTCACATGAGATTTCACCAGTGGCAGTGATTACAAGAGCTGGACATATTTATGAAGGGAGGACAAGGCTGGGGGATTTTATGTTTTGCTCTGAAACAATAAAGACGACTAATGATCACATTGATGTCTTTCAGAAGAGAATTCACACAGGAACATCCTGGCTGCCAAGAATACGTTGCTCCTTGTGCTCCAAAATCAGAAACATAGGAAAAGTTTATTTGATTGGTCAAGAGAAGCACAGCCTTCATGGCAAATTTCAGTGATAATAGTAAGTAAGATATTTCTTTAGGGTAACTTGGATCAACCCCATGAAAGATGTTGAAAAAGAGAGACAAATTTTATTAATCATTATGTAGCATTATGCAACTGAAGTTAATACCAGAATGTTTTCTTTCAGTAAACATCTTCTTGGGTTTTGTTGAGGTTTTTTTAATATAAGTTACTCAATTTTATGGACAATCTGTTTTCCAAGTAAAGAACAATCCATATGTATCCTGGCAGCTACCTCATATCAGCTGAGCCTTTTCTATAAATTTTTATATATCAAGATACATTATGCAATACTGATGTCGGTTCACCTATAGTCCATGCAATTTTACCTTATACTCATGAAAACATTAAAGTCTGTCAATCTTGCACGATGCAGTTCCTAAAATGTGTGTGATACCTCAGGGAAGGGATGTTAGGAAGCTTGTTCCTGTCCCTTACATATAACCAGCACAAGGCAACCAAAACAGTCATCCTTGTATTGCCCTATTAGGATCTCTCCAGTGTTACATTCTGACACTTTCATCTATATTCTTGATCATTTTTCTTCTTTTCTTCTGGTGCTAAGCAGTTCCACATGCATCCCAATACCCGTCCATAACACTCTCCCTTTTTTCCAGCACTAACCTGGGCTTGCTCCTGTGTCTGTTCACCCTCCAGCTCATAGACTGCAACATGAAGAGCAGGAAAACACAAATGTAAACAACCTGCACCTAGAGCACTGATTGTTCTAGCAGTGAAGCAAAATGTTAGATCTCATTTCCGGGCTGCAATCAGAATGTAAGGCCTTACACATTCTTGTGATTCTCAGGTATCACACTACTTTACTAAGCTTCAGTTGGAGTAACAAATGGACATTTTTCAGCACATTTTATACAAAATTTCATCCAATTAGGAAGCATACCACAAAGTTTTTAAAATAATGGATTGCAATTTAAATAAATTAGCAAATGCAGAGAAAATATTCTATTAAAGGAAGTTCAGAAAAGGCATTTGTATCTTTCTTTAAAAAATGAAAATAAAAATGTATTACATTACTCAGGAGTGCAACTAAATAGAAGATTACTCACAAACATGCCAGGAAAGCTCCTGAAAGAGAATGCCATCTGAATGTGATGCACTTATATAGGAGAAACTTTTCCATTTCATTGATCAAAGCATTATTCTACAGCCTAGGATACACTGAGCTTCTCAGCTTTGTATTTTGCTTTTTCTGCATCATTTTTAGAACAGCAATTCATTATAATTTTGGAAAGTAAAAAGAAATAGAAAAATCCCAGGGAACTGACCAGAGACCTGACACTGGTTAGCAAAGTAAGTGTGCTGCATAACTTATCCACAGGTAAGAGTATTGGAGAGACTTCCACAGTGCTCTAAATCATAAGCACAGTACATGATAAAAATAATAATATATCAGATGAGACATTTACTTGCATATGCACAATACCAAAAAGCACCATAAAATGAAAAAGGTATTTTGCTGGTGGACATGAGAATATTTCCACTGATTTCTGTCACCTTTAACAAGTTATTTTGGCTGTAAAGAAACATTAATACAGGGGAAAAGAGAAAAACTCTGGGAAGCATCCAAAACTATCATTTTTTAATTTTAAAAGAAAAATAACAACTTCAAAATATTTAATTTACTATTTAGATCTGGTTTAATACTTTGTTCTTCTATTTCCTTACTTTCAAAGGTCACTATGTGCCTTTGAATTCATAAAGTAATGTATAACTTTCTAAATCTTGTTGCAGCTGAAACCTTGCAGTGTAGATAGCTCAAATTTTCATGAGAAAGGTCAGTGCAATGTACGAATACATCCTTTTTCTAAAGGAGATGAGACCACAAAGTATCATAGAAACAATTTCTCCCTTAGAAGTGTCATGTTAAGATTTTTGAGAAGTACATTATAAATAATCACTTAAGAAAACTGTTAACAAATTAGTTGTCATCTATATTATTATAAAAGTACGTGATATAACTAATTACGTCCCTTTACAACTTCATAAAAAGTAATTTCTTCTGAAACACCTCACTTGCTATACTGACCTCTTGCAAAATGAGCAAGAGCTGAAATATATGGAGATGGGAGACACCAGGAATCCAATGCATTTCAGGACTGGCAACAAAAGTAATGCTGCATTCTCATATGTACTGCAGCCTTTTCTGCATATAATGCTATAAACCACAGGACCTTGTGAAAAAATTACTCTGATCTACAAACTGTAGTAAATTGGAGTTTTGTAATAAACTGTCATAAAGGAGCCATGCCTAAGCTACATTTTGATTTCTCAGTCTACTAAAACTGAAGGGAAAAAAGAGCATTCCAGTTTATTAATTTCAATTCCAGAAAGGAAAAGAGTATATTTAAATTTCTGTTAAGTTACTAAAAAAAAAAATCATTTACCCTAGTTATTTAAAAATGAATCTATTATATATTGGAGCTATTCTTTTAAATACAATAATTTATCTAGCTCTGAAAACTAATTTTGGACTTTTGTGGTATGAATATAAGCTATAGTAGCTACTCCTAAGTGACAGTATTTGTAAACAGACCCTCAAATGAGTGAGATCAAAATCTAAGACTCAAAAATAAATTTATCATGTATACAATGCATAACAGGAACACTTAACAATCATATTTTTTCAATTTCTTACCTTTAAGTAAAAAATTATGGCAAAGATAATCCCAAAATAGCCCAAAACCAGGCCAGATGCTAGATAACAAAGCCACAAGTTGCCATCAAAGAAAAGTTCAGTTTCATGTCCTGCTGCCAGAAAGGGCTGGAAACATCAGAGGGGCTTGAGCTCTCCTCCAGAGGGAAGGTGAAGCTCGTGTCATTGTTACCAATGGGAGCCCATCCTCTTCCCAGCTGGAGGATATTAATACTTCTCACTGATAAGCAGCATCTTCTTGCTGTGATGGTCTTCATAGCCCAATGAACAAAAATACACATTCTTAAGTCTGCATGTTATTTCCTCTATATTGTGTTATCACAAGGAAGCCTGGTTAATAATTGAGACAGATACATAGTTTTTCCAAGACATTTGGATGTATTTTTCCATTTCTTTTTCATTAAAAAAAGGCCCAGCTTCTTCTCTTAGCTTCAACTATGCAGGATTTGAAATGCTGCAAGATCAAGGGAAGTGAATCAAAGGAATAAAAGCAAGCATTGTCCTCCTTTCTGCTCATCAGGGAAGATAATTGTTATCAAACTCTAAAACTAAAGAATGTATTTGTTCATTTAAGTGAAATCTGCTGTTGCACAGAGGATAAAGGTGGCCTTACACTGATGCTTTTTGGAAAGAATTTCACTCTGCATGAATGAAGCAAAACTGTTGTCTTTTATCTTATTTGGACTCTGCTTAGACAAATTTGAGAGAATAGGAGTGTTTATGCTCTGTAGCTTTATATCCCAATGACTTATTAAGCCATAAATCAGCAAGAATGTGGAAGTGGAAGATCCTCTGGGTTTTTTTTCCTTGCTCCCCTATTTTTAGAGTATAAGAAATAAAAGGTGTAGTAACTACTTGAGATTCTTTCACTACTGTCTGCTATTCAGGGGAAAAAAAGAGGTTAAAAGTAACCTCCACTTGTGGTGCTTGAAGCTATTTGTTCAGTGTTATTTTTATAGGCTACTTGTGAAACTGGAAGGCAGGTGTGAAAGCTGCGAATTCGTTCTACTCCTCATTGCCAGAGAAGCACAGAATAACACAATAGCATACTTCTGTATTCCTGCAGCTGCACGAGCTCTAAAAGCCATGACACGAGAGTGAAATGGGTTGGACAAAGTTCCCTTTAAGGGTAACGTGGTTATCTGCATCATTAATAACACTGTGTCTGTTTTCTGTGAAAAGTCACCAGCCTATCCAGTTGCGAAACTAGGAGAATTGCTGGCGACTTTGGTGATATTTTATGATATGTAATTTGCATAACATTTTAAGGCATTTAAAAGTTTCACAATACAAGCCATACCATTGAGAAACAAAGAATCACAGGAAATTTACTCAGTTGACCTCCAATGCACAAAAATAAATTGCATGAAGAAAATCAACATTTTTTTAAAAAATTGTATGCTAAGGGAAATTAGATTCCAGACAAGCCTAAATAAATAATTTGCATTCTCACCACACCTTAGGGATTACTGAAAATACAGTATCACCTAAATTAAAGGAGAAAGATAATAAAAATAGTTTTGAATTGTTTTTCTCAGTACTGACCTGCTGCCTCTCCAGGACAAGGCAGAAGAGCTGTTTCCTCTGAAAGGCAGCATGGCAGAGGCTGAACACTGCTCAAGCAGCCTCTCAGCTTCCAAGATGAAATACATATCAGAGACACCTCAATTGACCACTACACTAGAGTGGTGTTCAATTTCTCCCTAAATCTGTGTCTTAGTTTTATGCTTTCCTAACTGCTTTCAATGTCATTATCAAGATTTAACCTTTACATTTTCTAGAATAAACTTTGAAATGCAACAACTTTTGTGTTCAGAATGAGATCAGGTCAATCTGACAACACTAAGATGCTCTTCTTTCTTCTGATGTAACGAATTTACTTTTTAAAGAGAGTATTTAAGATGGAGGATGCAAAATTGAGAGTGGTGGAAGAATTTTGCATGGAAAAGAAGAAGCTATGAAGGACCCAAGATGGGGTGCTACAGATAGACAGAAAACTCTGATGTATACTTTAGCTCTTTCTACTATTTGTGCAAAGTCTGAATCTCTAAATTATTGATTTTTTGTCTTGTTAGATTTATGCATTTGGTCATATTTTTGAGAAGTTCCACTACTGTCAATTTATCTACACACAGTGGTTGCAGCCTCTCCTTAAGACATCAGCCACTGATTCCCCTTGTGAGATAAAAGCCTTCATATATGGTATACCTCATGTATTTCTGCTAATTTCTGGTGTATACTACCTCTACTATCAAAAGTAGAAAAAAAGACTTTTTACATCATAGGAATATATGCTTATAAAGCCACAGAAAATTTAGAGGGCTTAAGGCAATGCCATTTTGGAAGTTATTTGCTGTTCATTTTCAAAACTGGCAAGGACAGAGAAATGTGACAAATATGGAATGAAAATGCATGGAAGATAAGTAAATTTTATGCACAAAAGAAGTATTTAAGAGAGTACAGTGAGAAACAGATAAAAGCAAAGTGAGACCAAATATATATGCATGCATGAAAACACTGATTGAGAAATCTAGCTGCAGTGATTTCCATCCTCTCATCACAACCGAGCGTGTACTAAATGAATAAACTGCTACTTGACATTTTCTAAATAAATACCATGGGAAGAGTACTTATTTTACTTTAATGAATCATTTTGGCCTCTCCAACAGAAAGTAGTTGTGATGAACTATAATCTGTTCCGGGAAATACAGTTCTATAATGTAGATATATATGGACTGAAATATGAGAAGTTGTGTTCTCCAACAAGTCTACTTTAAAAGATATTCTGATTCATCCATGCCCACTTCTACTTATATTTGATCATAGCTGTTGACATACTGTATCTGCCATGCTGAGAGCTATTTCTCTACTAGAGGTAAGAAAGCCATATGGTTCGTGGATGACTATGAATTTTTGCAAGGCAAACTGAACTAATATGTGTATAATTTTTTTCCTGTAGCTATTCAAACAAAACTACCCATTTAGCAAACAGAACATTTTCAATTCAATGGGATATTTTGGCCCATGTAATACATTTCTAAGAACTGAAAGTCTTTCCTAAATACAATCACAATTTATGGGCTAACACTAACTTTCTGCATTAGTGGTCCTCTCATTCACCATGCATGGTTAGATATAAACAAATTCACTGTACTGATTAAGTGAAGCAGCAAATAAGACTTGTCTTGTTCATGGAGTAGAACTAAAACAGCTGTTTTTGTTTGACTGATGCAGATTCAAAGGGCCTCCAGTGGAATACCTCATAAAAAATCAGCAGGTTATTTGAGGGGTTATGTTCTTTATATTACTAAAACTTCTCACAGGATTATCATAGTTATACAAGGAAATTGCTTTGACTATGCGTAATTACAAACAGGGAAAAAAACGTTCTTGCCAAAGGCAGGTGTAAAATAACATTTTACCATCCTTGTTAAGGCACAAAAAAACCATGCCAATAATTACTCCAAAGTCCACAATTTAGCCAGGCAAAGCTCACAGTCAAGCTGAAATTCAGTCATCCAGACTGTATCTACAAATATTTCCTTTCAGAACATCTGCTGTCAAAAAACCCTTTCATAACTTTGACACGTTAAGTGGACCAGGACAGGCAATGTTCAGGAGCTTGCAGAGGGTACCCTCTGGGCAGAATGCTGCTTGATGTTCAGACACAGTGGAAACTGGACATGCAAGCTTTCCTCATGACCAGGTAGGAATCCCTCTATTCACGGGTATGTTTCTTATATAACATGGACCAATTACTATTGAAATAACTTGTTTCATATATTGGAATTAATTCAGAATATAACTTTTAGTTTGCCACAATGGACCTTGAAATTTTTGTCTTGCTTTGGTAACTTTTGTTTCAACAGTTTGGAATTGCCAACAGTATTACTATTAATATTTGTGGGATCTTGCCATACACAAATGTGAAATCCCAGTCCTATTAAGTCATTATGGTTATTACCATTGATTCAGCAAGTCTTGGATTTGACTGTGGTTTTATGTGTTACATAGACAAAACACATTCTCCTCAACACCTCTGTCAAGAGCAGTCTATGTTTGCTGGTTGTTAAATGCTCATTTAAAGCATTTATGTCTTCACTCTAAGTGTAATTTCAATTTGCACCAGGAATTTAAACTCATTTCAGAGGGACTGGAAATTCTAAAGAGTTATTAGAGGTATGCCCTATACCATTCTAGTGCAAATTAGATATATGACTAACTAAATGCAAATAGCACTTAAGAGTACTAAAATGAAAAGCTAAAAAAAAAAAATCTAAAATAAAATCAACAAATTTATTTGACAATCCTAGATTTTATTTCATGTGTTACTAAACAATGGCATAATAAATGCATTTTTTAACTTCGGAATATTATGTCAGATCACACAGGGTCTGCCTTGAGCACTCAGAATTAAATCTCCAATGTATAACATTGTAATTCATAAAACCATAAAACATTGTCTGAGTCCATTTTAACCACATAACACACATTTTAAAAAGCATGCAAAATGATGGGGGGAAGAACCTTTGAAACATAAATTATATGATCTGCTTAGCACTGTAAAAATAGCTACACACAGTAAAATTAAAACTTGCAGTTCTGAAACAAAGGCTTTTGTGCAAACTATCTGGAAGTTACTTGAAAGTATTGCTACATTGCTGAAAGCACAGAAATATAAAACTTCTAGTATTCCGATTTTACCTGTTTTCCAGATAAAACACAAAGAAATGCAACGAATCAGAGATGTGAACAGCTGATACCTCAAATAGAGGTGCATTATAAAATACTACCATCCATCCTCTGCTCTACCCCCGAGCTGCTTTTTAAAATGTCCAGTACCATCAGTATGCTCCCCTGACACATCCCACAGTAGACAACATTCAGTTGCTAAGACCCCACGAGATTTCTCCATCATCTGCACTTGGATCTGTACTCGGTCACATTGAGGTGACCATTGCTCCTCGCAGGATGCCCGCTTGCAGTTGTCTACTCCCTAAATGGCTAGAGGTATCCAGTGTTTCAAATTTTGTTAGTGTTCCGCTTGTGCTGCTACTGTGAAGCAGAGAGAAATAGTTACAAAACTCTCCAGCGCTAAGAAGGGCACTTGCTTTCACAGCCGTGATCTTGGGCTCACACCACCCAAGGCGACGGGAGCACTTGTTCCTCTTCTCAGGGCTTTAATTTGGAAGAGATTCAAGTATCACCTGCTCCCAAGGCACATTAAGCCTGTCTAAGAATGTGCCGTAACGAAGCAAAATTGGAAACAAACATCACGTTGTCGCCGTAAATTAGAAACCTTCAAGTTTGAGGAAAGTTGAGGCCGAAGCACTTATATATGGATTTATGGCTAAACGCCAAGCTGTACGGCACCGGCACCGCTGTTGGAACTGGGACACCAGGAGCGGCAGGAATTAGGTTACGAAGGCGACAGAAAGCGGGGCGGTAAAAGAAAGCCCCTTTTCTGCACTTCCCGCCGGCTGGAAGGGTCTCCCCGCTCCCCTGCCCCGGACCGATGCGTACGGGCCCCATAGCAGCAGGGCGGGTCGGGTCGGGTCGGGTCGGGTCGGCGGGGACCGCCCGCCCCGACGGTGGCGGCCGCCAGGCGGTTTGCCGGCTCCGCTCCGGGAGGCGAGGCGGGCTGGGGCGCGCTGCGCTCCCATTATGACGCTGGGTAATTATTTTATTTCTCCGGCAGACGGTGTTTCAAACGACCGCGGAGGAGCTCAGCCAACCCGCCCGCGAACGCCGCCCTCTGCGCGGCGAGAGCCACCCGTGATCGCCCCGGTGACAGAGGGCAGCGCGGCAGATGCGCCCGGCACCCACCCCCGCGCTCCGGGTGCGCGCCGGCGGACTCTCCGGCCGCGCCGAGCCCTGCGCACCCGCGGCGTGGCAGACGCGCAGAGCTGGCGCGGGGAACGTGCGGGACTCACCTGCCGCCCGCCCCTCCTCGGCTGCCGCCCCACCGCCCCTGGGGGCCGGGCCGTCCCTCCGAAGGACCGGGAGAAGCTGGCGGAGCAGCGCGGCCCCTCCGACGTACCCGCACCGTCCCCGGGAAGGGAAAGGGAGAAGCGGAGCAGGCGGCGGTGCGCCGCCAGCCCCGGCTCCCCGGCCCCTCCTCGCGGGGCAGCCCC
>VZSE01007178.1:644930-783184 GCA_013398275.1 Promerops cafer | reverse complement strand
GGCGGGGGGGTGGTCTGTCTCGCCGTGCTGCTCCCGGGGCTGGTGACGGAGGGAGCCAGGGGGCGGCGGTGACGGCCCCGGGCGCGGCCGCCCTCAGCCGAGGCGTGTTCCGGCCCGGGCGCACCGCGCTGCCGCGGGACTCGCTTCTTCCGCCCCTCGGCTCCCTTCCCGCGGGGGAAGGCGCTGAGAAGCTGGGCGCGCCCGGCACCGGGGGAGGCGGGTGGACAGAAGTGGCCGCAGCGGAGCCTGGCCGCCGCACGGGCGAGGCTCTGGGTGCGCGGGGCCGCGGAGGCTCCGGGGCTGAGCCCTCCCGACCTCTCGTCCAGCCCCTTTGGCTCGGAGGGGCCGGGGCGGGTTCTATTGCCGCGTATTCCTGCCTGGGGGTGGGGAGAGAGTAAATTAAATAAAATTTACTTCTCTAATCACAAAGTATTTTAAGATGACACCTTTTTTCCTCAGTATGCACATACATGCGTACTTACTTGTTAGAGGCTATCTATTTCGGCTTATTTAAAGTGAGCTCACTTTTGAAGTAACTGTGGTACTGTGCTTGTAAAGAATAAAATAAAAGCCTTCTGCTATCCTAGCACAGTTTTAGTCAGTTCCGTTTATCTAAATGTTTTATAAGACACGGCACAGGGAGAACGGAATAATCAAAATACAGGTGTTCCATCAGTAATACCTCGTTCTTAAGGGGTGTCAAGTAGAGCTCAGCTGTGAGGGAGCTGAATGCTTGCATCCTGTGCTTGGCTTTTAGATGTTTTCAGACAGTTCCAGCATCCTGAAACTGGAATACTTCATGGGAGGATAATAGGAGAGTGAAACTGATCAGGAAGAGTTAATGTTTAAGCTATTTGCTGACAGACTGCAACTAGAGATCGTTTGAAGGAGGTATAAATACACAGAAGTGTTCTCTGTGGTTTAGATGCAGATTCGTTGTGAGATAGGGAGAAGGAGTAACTGTTTTGCTTCTACGCTTTGGGGATGTGAATTACAAATTGATGTTTTCTGGAAGAAAGTGAATTAGGAAGAGTGAGTTCATGCACTTGTGAATGAATGCATGGCTCTAGAGCTGAGAATGGAGGAACTGAATTCTAAAGCTCTCAAATTGTTTAAAACTGAAGGTCAGATAAAGAGCTACTTGTTTTGGTAGCATGTCAGAGAAAACTAAAATGATCATGCTGAGTGTCTGACTTTACTGTGTAAAGTTGGAAATAATTCTGTTTTATTCAGCCAGTCTAAGGAGCGTTGACTTAAGACCGGGAAGAAAATACAGTGAGAAATACAAGGATGTCACATGCTCCCCTGGGAGGAAATAACAAAACTGGAACAGTTTAGAAACTCACCTGATCAGCCTCTGCAGCCCATAGCATATATGAAAACTATTGAACTAAACTATATGAAACATATATGTTTCTACTGTTTCTATTGTGAAACTGTATATATTTTTGAAAAGACAGGTGTCCTATAAAAGAGCTGAGAAAGAGGGTTTAGCTGCTTCCCTTTAAGTGTAGTTTTGCTCTCTTTTTGTAAGAGTATGTTGAAGATGCTGAAGATAGATTTTTCTCTCCATTACAAGTGAACAATGAAGCTTTTTATTTTGTCTGGAACTGGGCTATAATAGAGAATACATGGGATGGTCAACAGCTTGTGGGTCATGGGTCTAACTGTCTGTGAAGAGAATCTAAATAGTGAAAAGCCAGTAGAACAGGTAAGTGAAATGCACTTAACTCTTCCAGGAAGGGGTGCGACAGAAGTAGTTGAAAAAGTGCATTTTTTTTTAGTTTTGTGGGGCTTTTTGGTTTTTACTTGCTGATGTACCAGTGATTCATGATAGGGCTAAAGGTACTACCGCTGTCTTTCTGTGTGTTGTCAACAAGGTATTGATCCTGTCTGGGACAGCTGAACTCCTAATGTGTTGCAGTTAAACATTGACAATTGCATCTTGAAAGCTTTAGTCATCGTTCTTGAAAGTTTGTGCCACCCCAAAATAACACTGTCATGAAAGGTTGTAGAGAGAGTGATGTTCCAGCTGCTGAAGGGTAGAGTTAAGGTATTGATGCAGGTGTAGTGTACATTGTTGACTATAATTGTTAGTAAGAAGTGTTAGAAAAGTTGTGCTGGGGATGATCTAGTGGGTCAACAGGAGACTTCCTATTGGAGAGATGAAACTGGAAGGCAAATGTGGACACTTGATAGACATCAGTGACAACTGGTTTTAAATAGAGGATATTGCTTCAAAGAGTGCTGTTTTCACCTCTCAGGTGACTTGGGGCAGGATTATAATAGTCATTGAAATGAGAATGCAGTTCCTTAGTTTTGGGGTTTTTTTGTTTTGCTGGGGTTTTTTTAAGTGTCCATATCACATATTAAACATCTTAATTCTTGCAGAAAAGCACACCATTTCTTTCCTTTTTCTACTTTCAGGGAAGCGTTGATTGTTAGAGATCTTGAGGTTATTCAAATCCTTTTCTTATTTTTGTTTTTCAAAAGCAACATAATTTTTTGGCAAATACTTTGATGTTTTACTGGGAAAAAAAGACAGGCACCCTTTTTTTTTTTAAGTGGGTGTGTTTTCTTTCATCATATATGTTTATCGGTAAGGGTAATATTAATTGCAAATGGAGTTTGATGCCTGACATTTTTTTTTTCTTCTGTGAGAAGTATCTTGCTCCCCCCCAAATGTGACCAAAGATTTATTACGGCTTACCAAGATGTAAATTGTGTTTGGATTGTAGTTGGCTAAATACAGTTAAATGTAGCTGGGGTTTTTGTGATTAAATGTAGACGTTACAGTAGAGTAAGTGTACTTGACTCTGCCATTGAAACCTTTTATGGAAGGGGGAAAAAAGTTTTTGTTGCTGACCTTGGTGTTGTGCCTGGATGAGAAATGTAGTCAAGGAGAAAGGCCAAAAAGGTAGTGAAAGAAGCAGAAATGATATACCCAAAGGCTTTCTATTTAGAAAGTCTGCAAGGGGAGCAGATGCTCACAGAGAGCAGAGCCTGACATGATGTGGTCTTTAGGGTTCTGTGTTTTGTGTGGGTTACTGTTTGGGGTTTTAGGGTTTTTTTCAGGAGATGGAGTGTGTTGGTGTAGGGTTGGTTTGTTCTTAGGAAGTTGGAGCAATTCTTATGTACTTTACATTGAGATAGGATGGTTCACAAGTGGTAGGTGGGACTGTTTAAACATGCTAGGATGTATTTAGGAGCACGTGTGTGAACCTGTGTTATTTAGTAAAAGTGGTGGAGGGGGTGGTGTGTGCCACTAAGGTGTGTCTGTTTGTAGTTATTTTGCCTTTTTAAACATTCAGTGTATAATGCCTTTCACTCAACACTAGGTTTGCTCTTGTTGTAAAATAGATTTCTGGAATCTTTTACCTCAGAGCAAAGCCGCTCACATACTCACCTGCTACTGGAATGAGCGAAAGAATCAGAAAAGTAAAAGTGAGAAAACTCACTTGGTTGAGACAAAGACAGTTTAACAGGTAAACCAAAATACACATAAACAAAGCAAAAGAAGGAATTCATTCACCACTTCCCATGGGCTGGCAGGTGTTTAGCCTTCCCCAGAAAAGCAGCACTCCATTACTTGTAAAGGTGACTTGGGAAGACAGACACTATCATGCTGAGCATTCTTCCGCTCCTTCTTTGCCCAGCTTTATATGCTGAGCATGTCAACATATGATTTGGGGTATCCCTTGAGTTGGCTGCTCCAGATGTGATCCCTCCCAATTCCTTGTGTACTTCCAGTCTTCTTCAGTGGTGGGATAGGTAACAGAAAGGGCCTTAAGACTGCTCAGCAATAATGAAAACATCCTTGTATTATCAACCCTGTTTTCAGCACAACTCCAAAACACAGCTCTGTACCAGCTACTATGAAGAAAATTAACTCCATCCCAGCCAAAACCAGCACAGATTGTTATGGCAATATGTGGTTTCTTACGTTTTCAGTTGTGTTTAGTTCAAAAGGTTGAGAACTGTTCTCAAGAAGTTTGGATTTCTGTGGGTTGCCTAATGACTTAAATTAAAACTCCATATATGTCTAGAAAGAAAAGAAAAATTCAGCTGCATTGGAACTTCCAAAACTTTCTCATGATGGGATGTTTGGTGTAGTACTGATTTTTGTTATATGAATATGTAGGGATGCTTGCAGAAGTTGCTTGATATTGTTATAATCAAATATTGAAATCTCTGCAAAGGATGATATATTTACTCTTTGAAGAAGGCTATGTAGAAATTCAATTAAATTTGTATTTTATATAATAAGACCGTATGAAGATTCCTTTTGAATAATACTTAATGCACAAACTTGTTGGACTTTAGTTTGTGCTCAGTGATACTACACCCGCCAATTTCATGGTTTGGTTTTTAAATACTGGTATATTGACCTTCATTTTAGCTTGCTTCTCCTCATGTGAAACTGTTTAGAATTTGCAAATTTTTTCTCTTCAGTAATCAGAAGTCAGAATGAGTTGTGGGGGTTTTGTGTTTTGCTTTTTAATTTTTTACTGTTTTTATCTATTTTGATGTCTACTTTCCATATTACTACTATCATTTAACATAACATTTAACTTTAGCCAATGTGTGGCATAGTTCGATCTCCCCTTTTAGCCATATGTTCTTTGCATAGATTTAGGCTGAAGTAAGATTTAAACTTTCTGAAACTTCACACCTGTGTCAGCCTCAGATTGGTCTTTGAGCAGTGATGTTAAAAGTGCACAGCCTTCCTCCTTCCCTCGCCCAAATCTGTCCAGAACAGAGAGGAAAAAATTCTCATAGAATTACAGAATACGCTGAGTTGGAAGGGAGCACAAGAATCATTGGAGTCCAGCTCCTGTCCCTGCACAGCACCGTCTCCAAGAGTCACATCATGTGCCCAAGGACATTGTCCAAATGATTCTTGAGCTCTGTCAGGCTTGCTGCTACGACCACTTCCCTGGGGAGCCTGTTCCAATGCCCAACCACCCTGTGGGTGAAGAACCTTTTCCTGATACCCAGCCTAAACCTCCCCTGACACAGCTCCAGGCCATTCCCTTGGGTCCTGTCACTGTCACTGGAGAGAAGAGATCAGGGTCTGCCCCTCCTCCTCCCCTCACAAGAAGCTGTAACTGCAGTGAGGTCTCCCCTCAGTCTCCTCCAGGCTGAACACACCAAGTGCCCCCAGCTGCTCCTCATACAGCTTCCCCTCAAGGCCTTCACCATCTTTGTAGGTCTCTTTTGGATGGTCCCAAACTGTTTTGTGTCTTTCTAATATTGTAGCACTCAAAACTGCACACAGGATTTGCGATGGGGCTGCAGCAGCGCGGAGCGGGACAATCCCCGGCCTTGCCCAGCTGTGCCTGCTGCCCTCCAGAACACAGTGGGCCCTCCTGGCTGCCAGGGCACTGCTGACAGTCTTGTGCAACTGTAGTTTGCAGTTGGCTCAACTCAGTGCCCAGAATTATGATTATTAATAATAAAAATATTCAACAAAGTTGAGCTGTAGTAAGGGTGTATGAGATTTCTTTAGATGTTTTCAATGAGGTCTGTTTGATTGTGCCAAGTAAGTAAAAGATAATAGTGCAATATGAGAAATGTATTTTTGAGTTTTGTAGAAGAAGTATAGTATGCACAAGTTGAAACTATAGTGAAGATGCTCTGTTTTCCCAGGACTGCAGTAGCAATACATGTTTTTCAGGGTTTCACTGCAAGGCAGATGGAGTTCTTACGAACAGCAGAACAAGATTCTGGTGTTCTCATTGTGGTTAGGTAGCTTCTTATCATCTTTGTCATGTCAAGTTTATTAGATGTCTAGGAGCTTGTGGCTGCAATTAAGGTGGCCTACTGACAGATCTCTAAAACCTTTGTTGAGACAGGATGGCAAGATCTATTAGTCAGATTCTTGTTAAACTACACAGTCATGTAGCATTTGCTGACAGATGTAACACCAGTCGTACTGATTTGAAACTGCAATGTGACAGAGACTGTGCTTGGTGTAGCTGAATAAGTTTCTTTTAAGCTAAGAAGAGAGAATAAATGTTGGCTTTTTCAAGCAATAAGTTACTGTTTTGTATCTGCAGTTGTCATGAGCTGCATTGGTCTGGAGGCTCACAGGTCAGTCTCTCTTTGTAATAACTCTCCCTTTGTAATAACTGCTTAATTTAGGTGAATACATAGATACGGGGTGTTTAATCACTATATTCTTTTCCTTTCTTACCTTTCAATCCTACTGATATGTGCCATATACTTAAATAAGCTGCAGCTGTTCAAAAGTTGTGTCACACACAGGAGAATTCTGTATTACTAAGTTTTAGATAACAAAGTGGGTTTCCATTTGCTATTAAAAGTAATGCTAAGTAAAAAGATAAATGGAGACATATTTTATCAACTACTACCTTAGAGCACAAAACTGGGATTTTTTTTCCACTGTGGTTTTCAAGCGTGTAATAAAGAAAGCGTAAAATTAGGGCAATTAGCATCAGGTTTTTTTTTTTTTGGTCTAATGGGATGTTGAAGACTAATAGATGCTGTTTCAGTGAAAATAATGTCAATGGTCTTGAGACAAACCTCAGTATTGTGAAATTACTATTACACACTTGATATAAAATGATAGCATCCACATTTCTTGTGCAGCTCCCTCTGACGTTTTTGTTAACAACCATACTGAGATGCAGCTGATACCTAGTTGTTCAAGCACAGAATTCATGTGACCTTGGATACAATTAAATCCTTCCATTATTTCATTCCTAAGTAGTACCTGTGGGTTCTTTTCACCATTAAATATGTAATAATAGCTTCAGTGGTTAAAACCATCTGTTATGTGTAATGTCAATTTGTAAACTTGTAAAGAGGACCATTCCCACCTTGTGTAGACATCCTGTGAAGAACTGTACAAATTTTTCCCTTTAAGATGTCACTAAAGTTTTGTGAGTCTTGTAGAACTAAAAGATTGTCTAAGGAGCTAGTCAAGTTTAAAATAATCAGTTTGTGATATCAGCATCAGCACCATGATGTTTCTACTCAGTCTCAGTTTTAGAGTTTTGTAGTTCAAAAAACAAAGCCAAAAAACCTCACAACATCCAAGCAACTTACCAGGCTTGTGGGAGAAATGGGATGAACAGCCTTTGTTCAAAGAAAGTGCTCTCTTGATGAAAGCAGATCGTTAAAGGTAAGGTGTGAGGCTGAGAGACTGCTTTCCAGGCCAAAAGAGACTTCAGAATCCAAGTTTCTAACCTGTAGGGAGATCTCCAATGGGAAACACATTCCTATATAATGTAGGATTCCTTAACCTAGTAAGGAGAGCAAGAAAAAGCCCCAATGCTGAAAACAGCTTAGTTTTTTAAATCTGAATAGCAAACATGGTCTGTCTGTATGTGTCTTATGCCAAAGGCAATTAGACATTGGGAAAATCCCTAATATGAACTATGGAGTTCCTCTAGAGTCTTTTGAAGTATATTAAGTATTGAGATGATGCAGGTCACCAAGACAGTGGCTAGCTCCACTGGCTCTGTACCAGGTGTGGGGAACAGCTAAGGATGCTGGATCCTCCTGCTGCTCCTTCAGAGCTTCAGCTCTTGTTAGCTCTCAGGAACCAAAGCCCTGCAGTCAATGGGAGGGGGGAACTGGCACATACCAATTGGGGATAAATAGGGGACACACAGAACTGTAAAACAATTTGAAAACAGTACAAACAATAACAAAACAATGCACCACAACATCGAGATACAAATTTTTGCGTCTCAGTGTAGGTAGGTGTGTAAAAGTACTTCTCCCAGTCATTCAGACAAGATGGAGTAGTACATTTTCTGGCCTTAAGATGCAAGTGAATTCTGTCCTGAAATATGAAGCTGAAAAATTACTTGGTATCTTCCTCAAGAAAGCATGTCATAAAATAGCAGTGCTGTTTGGAAGGAAGGACTATAAATTCATAGATTTAGTCTGAAGTGTGAAGACTGAAGATGTAGTCGATGATCTGCAGAATGGCCTTCTCTTTGACTAAACACAAGATCTTGTAAGCTGTTAGCTTCTGTGTTTGTCTACAAGTGCCTCTTGAAAGAGACAGTCAGCTTCAGCCTGAATTTTCTGCTGCAGATCTTGCAGTCCTTGCTTTTTTTATCCTTTTTTTTTATCCTTTAGCTACTGTTGTAAGAGCCTGTTACCATAGCTTCGCCTGCAGGATGAGGACTGCTTGCAGACTGGGAACACAAAGCAAAATACTGTACCCGTTCCTGTGTACATAAAACTGTACTTTGATCACAGCTAGGATTCTGCATATTTCACTATTATTTTCCCCCAGCTGAAAAGATCAATTTTGTTATTCCCATGACACTGCTATAGTGCTTTGCTTTGGTTTGCATGCACCATCCATGGTGAAGTGGAAATACATCACTCTTGGCAAAACTGACCTTGCTGATAGCAAGAAAATCACAATTTCTGTTTCTTTCTCCTGACTTGAACAAGAGCATCCCATCTTAGATGTTAGATACATCTTTTGGATGATCTGAACTGTCAAGCTACACAAAATGTAATTGCATGTCACTGTATGGTTCTTTTTCTCATATCCCTGCATAGCTGCTGAAGAATGTGTTTGGTAAAAATGAGGGGGAGTGGAGAAATGATACCCTCTTCAGCTGCCATAGAATGTTTTGTAGGGGTTAATTACTCTCTTTCTTACTTGATTTTAATCTTTTGGTATTTGCTGAACTGGTATCCCAAATCTGGGAATCTTCTCTGCAGTCAAGTGATCCCTATTCAGAGGATTTTGAAGGTAATGACTAAATAGCTATTCATTTCCCTCAGGACTAGAATATGTTGTGTACATACACAAGCTCTCTTGACTTAATTCAAGCCTTTGGTCTCTGCCTTTCTAGCAATGGTTTGGGGTCTTTGAGCTTTCAGCTGATACCTTTTTGTTTTGCTTGTGTGGTTTTGGCTGTGGGGCTTGATGATTGGAGGTTTTGTTTTTTTTTCCGAGGTCAGTGTGTGTCTATGTGTGTGTGATTCTTTTGCTTGTATTGGGAAGTTTAGGTCAAGGTTAATAAATTTCATTAGCCTTGGAGGTTCTGTGTATTGATTTCCATTTACTCTAACAGGGGCCTGTGCTCAGTGCACCGTCATCTCTACTGAGTACATCTTGGGCACCCAGAGGCTCATTGGCAAGGCTGGTGTCTTGTGTACCTTGAGGTCTCTGGAGTGGTGTCTAATCTGCAGGCAAAACAGGATACCTTGCGTGCCATCAGGCATCATAACTTCAGACTGAATTTTGCCCTGGTGGCTGAAATACAAACTGAATGACTTTGTGAGGCTTGCAGAGCCATGACCCAAGAATCACCGTGTTAGGCCAGATAAACACAGAGCAAGGGCCTTTGTTCTTCAGTTTGGCCAGCTGAGCAACTCCTTCAGAAAGAATCCAGAAGACTCAAACTATGAAACTATCCTGTATGGTTAAAGGAAAAGTAAGTTTTGTGGGGAATGGTTTAGAAGAATGAAGAGCTCCTGGCCTGAAGTTATCATCAGTCTTCCACCTGCTAGCTGGTAAGAATAGCAGTCTAGCTAACATTTTCTGTCTGTAGCAGTCTTTTAAAATGCTTTTACGCTCCATTGTTCTGGGTCCTGATACACACAGTCATCTCTTTTTCAAGAGTCACTCTTTTTCAGGTGGTTCCCTTGAGGATCTCTGGTCAAGAGTGTCTAGCCATGATTAGGGAAGAGGAGATGATCCATGCAATGGGATTGTTATACCCAACTAGGCAAGGCCCTCTGCAACTTGCTCTAGTTGATCTTGCTCTGAGCTTTGGAATTAGACTGGGTGATGTCTGGAGGTCTGTTCCAACTTTAACAGTTCTGTGATTTTTATGGTCATGTTGTAAAGCAACTGTCCTGTTGTGACTTTCATAGGAGATGTGGTACTTGCATGATAAAAGAGACTTTGAGGATTTAAATCCATTTGAATACTGGAGACTAATTCTTCACTAACAGAGATGAACATTTTAATGAGGCCTTGTCCATATGTTCTGCATGAGGATTATCATTCTGTTTGCTCTTTCTGTCCTTTTCCATTCTGCTGTACTATCTTTCCTTCTGCTGTAGCAGAAATAGTATATTAGCACATCTTGCACATGGGGTGGTTTCAGAAGAAGTTCCTGATTCTTCCCTTTTTGGAAAGCTTCTGTTTGTAGGAGAGACAAAGAGACCAAGTAGGACAATTTGCAAGCTTCACAGAGCTCAGTGCTCCCAATGCCACTTTACTTTGTTCTTGCTGCCCAGCTTCGACTTCAGTAGGCAGGAGGCAACCAAATGAGAAATGTGGTGGGGGGTACTTACAGTATAGATGACAAGTAGCCAAAAGTATGTGGCAAGCATTCTCCACAGAAATGTTTTTGGGGAAGCTATCACTGCACAGGAATGTTTCTGATGTTGTTCAGAACTTAATTTGTTTAGTTCTTCAGCATGCTTTTGTTACAGTCTGTAGTCCTAACTGAGTTTTAAGTCATGCGAAGTCCTGTTGCCAACCCCAGAATGTTCATAAATCAGCAGTGCTATTTCAGTGTGTTTGTGGATAGTCTGCTTATGTATGTAATATTAATTCAGTCAAGGTGTCAGTTTAATACATTGGTGCCAAAAATGCATTTATTTGAAGAAGGCTCCTTACTCTTTTTGCAAAATTAGTAGTAGATCATGGATGTTCACAATTTGTATCAGTAGCCAGCATGTGTTCTGCATTGTATTTCTCAGAGTTACACATTGCTTTCTTTATGTGATGTCAAATTGTAGAGACCTGGTGCTTTTTCAGTTTCTTGATGTATTTGTACTTCACTCTTTCCAGACATGAGTTGTCAAGAATTAGCCATGGAACTAGTTTGGTACCTATTGCAGCTTGTTCTCATGACTGAAAATACTAGCTCCTTTATGTCACAGAGGAATTCCTGGAAAGTCAAGTGTTCCGGTGTTTCTTCAGCTTATCGTACAGTAGGAATATTTTAATAGTGCTGCATGTCTTCAACTGTAAAGTGATTTTTTTTTCTTTTAAAATTGGATGAGAAGCTTAATCAGAGTCAAAAGACCAGGCGAACCTGTACAGTTCCTCCATCACTTATGTTGACAGGAAAACATTGTCAAGAAATAACCGTATGGTTGTTAAGTTGACGATGCTATGGCTATGATGAGAGTAAGTCTTACTCCATTTTGAAACTCCAATAGGTAAGATACATTTCTGGTTGACACTGTGCTGGTGTAGAATCCCAGCCAGCTCTGCTACCAGCTGTGCCAAAATGCCGTTCCTGAGATTGCCAGCAGTCTTGGGAACCAGTGCAGTTAAAGCTGTTCCTCTACAGCTACAGAAGTTGTGGTGTCGAGGTTTCGAGGCAAGAACTTAGAGAAGGCTCCCTCTTGTCCAGCTTCTCAGGTTTATTGTCCCAAGCCAGGGGATGAACAAGGGGAGAGAGAGAGGGAAAGAGAGAGAGAGAAGCCTGCTCTTACATTTAAACTCAGGGGGAGTTAGAATCCTTTACCAATCAGGATACAGTGGGGAGGGAAGAAAGGAGGGACCCACGATCTAGCACCCTATAGGAAGGGCATGGGGAGTGGAAAGGGTCACTTAGACCAACGGGACACCGAGGCATAGGGAATCCTCTCAAACTGGAGGCATGGATCAGGGGAGATTGACATTAGGACTAGGGGAGGGAGGACCTAGGGTGAAACCAAACCATGGGGAGAGGGACCCATCACCACAGTAGTAGATGTTTTTGCTTGAATTTCCTTTATTGCTAATTTTCTGTTAAGGGGCAGTTATTTTTAAGGGTCTGAGCAGTTCTTACCAAATGGACTGATCTCTGATGCTGAATAGTACCAGCAACATCAGGTTAAGGAGAGGTTTTTAATAGGCAAGAACTGCTCTATAGCATCAGGCAAGACCATTCTCCCGTGGTTGAGCCAATGCTTATGGATATCATAAGATACCTTTTTTCCAAATAATGGCAGCAATAAAACCCTCTGGAAAGAGCTTCCTTTGTCATCTGAAAAATGTTTTGGTAGCTCAGTTCTGAGACTGTTATCTGCAAAGTGGAGTGCTGCTTTGGAGCGTGTGAAGCTGCTGAGGATGGCAGAATGGGTATTCCTCAGAGCCTAATTTCTTTGTTCCCTTCTACGGAGGACCACTTTGTTCAAAAGGTTTTGGGCTGCAGGAAGATTTTTATTTTTTATTCAGAGTAGAATATACTTAGGATTCCAAATAGTTTAAAATAAGTCAGTCAGTTTTTTCAGCACTCTCTGGCAGTTCTAGGGATACTAACCAAATCCCCAGACAAGAGAAAACTGGGAGGAGTTGTTGACTCCCTCTAGGGCAGGGAGGCCCTGCAGAGAGACCTCAACAGATTAGAGGGCTGGGCAATCACCAACCATAGGAAGTTCAACAAGTGCTGGATTCTGCACCTGGCATGGGGCAACCCTGGCTGTACAGACAGACTGGGGAATGAGATTCTAGAAAGAGACCTGGGGGTCCTGGTCAATGACAAGTTGAATGTGAGTCAGCAGTGCCCTGGCAGCCAGGAGGGCCAACCGTGTCCTGGGGGGCATCAGGCCCAGCTGGATTGCCAGCCAGGCAAGGGAGGGGGTTGTCCTGCTCTGCTCTGCCCTGGGGCAGCCTCACCTCGAGTGCTGGGGGCAGTTTTGGACACCACAATATAAGAAAGATATTAAGCTATTAGAGAGCATCCAAAAGAGACCTACAAAGATGGTGAAGGGTCTTGAGGGGAAGCCGTATGAGGAGCAGCTGAGGGCACTTGGTGTGTTCAGCCTGGAGGAGACTGAGGGGGCATTTTCGTTGCAGTTACAACTTCCTTGTGAGGGGAGGAGGAGGGGCAGACCCTGATCTCTTCTCTGTGGTGACAGTGACAGGACCCAAGGGAATGGCCTGAAGCTGTGTCAGGGGAGGTTTAGGCTGGGTATCAGGAAAAGGTTCTTCACCCAGAGGGTGGTTGGGCACTGGAACAGGCTCCCCAGGGAAGTGGTCGTAGCAGCAAGTCTGATGGAGCTCAAGAATCATTTGGACAAAGCTCTCGGGCACACGATGTGACTCTTGAGGATGGTGTTGTGCGGGGACAGGAGTTGGAATCAGTGATCCTTGTGGGTCCCTTCCAACTCACCTGATTCTGTGATTCTTCATTCACCTGAGGAAGGTGAACTGCTGGGATTTATTGCTTCCTGCTGTCTTCAGAAGGTTTGAAATACATCAGGTTTCAAACGAAAACTTTGTAATGTCTAAGTGTCAACACTGTTCACTTCTATTTTGTTATGGTTATTGGAAATTACTAGTTATCTGAAGAGATGACTTGTGTCAATGCTGAGATGCTCTGACACAGATGTGAAAACTTTGTAGGCAGTAAACTCCCTCACTCCACACCTTGTTGCTTCTTCCAGTGTCTGCTGAAAACTCCAGCCAAGTGGATGTTGCTTGGGTGAATCTATACCTGTTCCTGATCTCGATACTTCTTTCTGAGCAAAAGAGATTTTTATCAAAGAATGACCTTCTAAGTATTCATACCCTCCAAATCAGGCATTCTATCAGCTAAAGATGGGGAGAACTCCGCATGGGAATTAGAAGGAATGAATACCACAGCAGGTCTCGTCTTGCTTTCTGAAGTAGTGCTATTGTGTGTATGAATATAGTACCTCAGTTTTAAAAACAGAAAGGAAAAGGTGATATAATTTGGGGGGGAAGATGACTAGGGAAATCAGATTTCAAGATGAGGAGCATAAAATCCAGTGTAGTTATGAGGAAGCTGTTCTTCTCAGCAGATTTGGAGATGTATTTGCATGTCTAGATTTATCAGTATGTCAATGATCATTTGCTTTGGAAGAACAGTTCCCTCAGTACAAGTGCTTGAATGTTAATCTGTGTACTGGTTGTGGATGTGCTAGAGTTAATTTTCTTTATAACAGCTCCTGTGGTGGTGTGTTTTCTGTATTTGTGGTGAAAATAGTGTTGATGACTCAGGCGTCTTTTTGTTACTGTTGAGCAGTGCTTACATGGAGTCAAGGTCTTCTCTGCTCCTCACCCCACCAGCGAGGAGGCTGGGAGTGCACAAGGAATTGGGAGGGGACACAGCTGGGACAACTCACCCCAGCTGACCCAAGGGGTATCCCACACCATATGGTGTCATACTCAGCATACAGAGCTGAGAGAAGAAGGAAGAAGTGGGGCACCTTTGTCTTCCCAAGTCAACATTGTATGTGATGGAGCCCTGCTTTCCTGGGGATGACTGAACAATGCCTGCCCATAGGAAGTGATGAATGAATTCCATGCTTTGCTTGTGTGCATGACTTTTGCTTTACCTATTAAATTGTTTTTACCTCCACCCATGAATGGTCTTAAACCTATCTTTCTGATTCTTTCCCCCATTCCATGTGGGTGAAAGTGAGCAAGCAGCTGGGTGGGCCTTGGCTACCTATTGGCATTAAACCATGACATTTAGTAATGGCTGTACTGTAGTTTATTAAAATGCTATGGTATTAGTAACAGCACTTAGGGAAAGGATTCAGGATAAACTTGTTGGATAACTTGCTTTAGAGCCAGAGATCTGCAAAAGGCAGTTAACTTTGTCTCATTACGCTGGTTATTTCCGTCTACTTTCTTTAGCTGAGGAGAGTAATTGTGGATTTTTGTCTTTATAGCTGTAGACTAACCCGGCAAGGGAATGTTAGAAAAACACACAGTCACTTGTTCGTGTCTGTCTATCTGGAAATCATAGCCCATAACAAAGCATTCTCTCACATAGTTAGGCATTTACATGAGAAAGCATAGTTGCCAAGGTACACTGGAGGTACAGTTTGTCTATCAAGGACTGGTGGTTCAAGGATGAAGGGTTTTTTTTCATTTGTGAAGTAATTTATTGGCAAGTTATGTGACAATAAAATGCTTTTCTGCTAAGCTGCAGTGGGATGCATTCTTCTTACAACAATTTCTTTTCTCTTGGCAGAATTATTTTATTATGAATCTGGAGCAGGTTGCTTGTGTAGTGTCCACAGAATGTATATTAAATTTGAAGTTGCAGTTCAGATAATGTTTTTCTCCAAATGTCTTTTTTCCCACCCCCACATCCCGCAATATCTCCTTGACCGCATAGAATTCATGAAACTAGAGATGTTGCCTTGCAATAGATAAAAGCTTTTAGTAATACTTTATACTTTAGTATAATGTTTAAGTTATTGAAGTGTACATGTATATATAAAAAGATAATGATTCTGTTAATGAGTAGATTATTTGCATATATTTCTTTAATCAAATGATACTTGCATTTGACTAACTTGTAGCATATTGTCAGTGTCGTCAGAAATGAGCCCATAAGAAGAAGAGGCGTATAAGAATACTGATAATTCTGTAGAAATAACTGGTTACCATGTGTTTCTGCTGCTATCTACTTCTAGTTTTTCTGTGTAATTAAATGGTTGTAGCTTACTGATTTTAATGAGTAATTCAATTGCAGTGCCTCTGTGCCAGAAGAGACCTGCATTTTGAGCAGCCTTATGACACTTGCATAGGAAGATTCTTGTTTTAAAAATCAATGTGTCTTTAGTCTGTAAATGTATTGTTAATTTATTGCCAAAATGTCGTCAAATAAAAGACTTTAAATGTAACCTTGCTAGTGAACACCAGTGTTTTAAAGCTGTTTTTCTGATTCAAGTTTGAACTTAAATATATTTATTTCAGTTTCATCTCTGAGAGGTAGGGACTACTCAAAACAGACTTCCATGGAATATGAGGGAAACTGTCTCATATCAATTAGTTGTTGGGATTTCTGAAGTCTTAAAGTATTTTTAAAACACTGCATTTCTTCCTGTTAAAAAAAGTTTTCTTACTCTGCAGTGTTCTTGGCGAAATTACTGAAACGACTCTATGGTGAAACTTCATCATCTTCTCTTGTTCATACTTCAAGTAGAGAAGAGGAGGTGGTTCTTGAAAATCTTGGATCAAAATCTAAAGAAAAGAATTTGGATAATGTTCAGATTTCATCAGCAGATGCTAGCACATCAACTAATACACCCTGCAAATCATTTCAAGGTGAGACTGCGTTGTCATTTTCTGATACTGTGCTTTTAAATATAGCTGTTTTCTTTCAGAACAGTATTGTATGTCGTTTTTTTTCATCTATGGATACCAACAGATGAATTTGAGTACTAGTGCTAGTGGTACTTAATACCTGGAACACTTGAGGTCCTATGAAAGTCAAGAAATAGTCTTAGTGTATATGCTTGGATGCAGCTTTGAGCAGTAGCAAATATGAAAGTTCAGTGTAAGCTGTAACTGTCTTTCATACAATGTCTCTTAAATAGAGATAAAATGACTTCTACTGGTATAGCTCTGCTCACCTCTTAGAGGTATAGGTGAAGATTGGTGGGAATACATGATCCTGCCCTCATGCTGCAACAGAAACCCCATGGGGAACGCAAATCCAATAGAAGGCAAATACTAATTCAGACTATGTTAGTCCCTTGGAAAACATATATTGTGTGTATTTATGCAATTAACATGGCACATGAATATTTAAACAGGTATGTAAAAATCCTTTTTTTCTTTTCAAATAAGTTGTAGAATGTGAATGGCATGCCAAAAGATGGAACTGGAAAATGAGGTAGCTGTGGTATTACTTGTGGGTAAAAGGCTCTGTCCACAAGTATCGAATGAGTGGGAATTGCTTTGTATTCATCTAAAACCAGATTTTGCCATGACTATAAGGCTGTTAAACTGGCTTGAAACAGAAAGGTATGTTTCACCAGAGTATATAAAGCTTTCTTCAGGGGAGATGGTCAGCTATCCTTCTTACTTGCTCACAGGGAAGAACTGGTTGTTGATGTGGTCTGGGGCAGGAGAGTAATGTCTGGGAAGAAGTGAGCAGAATGATTAGTAGGGTTAGAACTGTGTGCTACATAATACCAGATGTTTGTCTTGTTCAGGGATCTGCTTGGTAGGATTAATGGGAGGATTAGTCTGAATTGCAAAGGACCTCTGAAGAGCTGGTTCAAGAATAACCTCTCAAAGCACAAGAATGGCTTATTTTGACATGCAGAAAACTAAGCAAATGTGGCAGGATGCCTGACTGAGCTCAGATGTGTCTGGGAGAGCAGCAAAGGGAAGGTGAAGGAAGGCTAGCTGGGAAGCACAGGAGCTATGTCATCACTGTGGAAGTAGTCCCAAAGTGCCTGGCAAAGAAGAGCAGAACGTCTGTTAACAGTACCCAAGTTCAACCAACAGTCCAGTGACACTGGGCAAGTTAATAGTGACAAGGCAGGTCTGAGGTCAAGCCAGTATATCAAGTCTATGTGTCAGTGTGTGCATCAATTGGTCTGAAATACCCCTCTGGTCAGTGTGGGTCACCTGTCCCAGCTGTGTCTCCTTCCACTCACCTCCAAATTCCTCACCAGCACGCAGTACAAAAAGCAGGAAAGGCCTTGGCTCTGTGTAACCCCTGCTCAGCAATAACAAAAACATCTCTGTATTATCAACCCTGTGTTCAGCACAAATCCAAAACACAGCCCCGCACCAGCCACTGGGAAGAAAATTAACTCTACCCCAGCCAAAAGCAGCACCCCATTACTGTAATAGAAGGTTGCATGGAAGTTTCAACTTCTGTAGTTCTGTATGTTTTATACTCAATTGGGTTTTCAAGATGAGTACTTCTGGTACTTTTGTGTAGTCAATAATGAAAAGCATATTTTCAAAAGGTTGATAAAGCATTAAACTTATTCTGAAAAATGATATGTGATAGCATTGGGAACTAATAGTCCTTTCAAAATAGGTAACAGGCTATTTATTTGCTCTATGATAAAGGTGTGCTAATTATCCACAACTATAGAGTAATTTCTTAAGCTAAAACTGTCTTTATTTGTAGTGAACCTATACTATTCCTTATAAATTAGGGCAAAACTCCCACTGAAATGGGAGGTGAGAGGGAGAATTTTTTTACTTTGTGATTTATAATTCCTCTGATTTGTTTATACCTGATTCCTAATGCAATATTCTTCAAGGTAATGAAAGAAAAGCTTTTTATTCAGAATCCTAATACAGGGAAAATACAGCATATGGGATAGGAAACATGGAATAAAAAGAACAGGTTTATATTTAGGATTTTCACAGCAGAGCAACAAGGCTGTTCTTGAAACTAACAGCAAACTATAACTGAGTTTGTTTTCTGTTGGAGGCATGCAAATGCCACAGTAGTACAGAAAGGGTTCTGCCTTGATTCAAGTTCAACATGTAAGTACTTAAAAAAAAAAAAAAAAAGAAGCCTTGAAGTGATAAACTCATAAGGGAAAAAAGATAAATCAATTACCCTGAATCAATCTGAGAAGCCAACACACAACCATTCTTTTCTGGTTGTGATTTTATTTAAATTTAATGAGCTCTTGCATTTACGTGTGGTGATTTTATCACATTGGTCACTGAAAGTACATGTTTAGAGATAGGTAGGAGGTTTGAGCTATAAACTCTGTGACCTTGGTGAAGGAAAAACATAAAAGCATTGATTGAATTTTTTGATCATAAACTGTTTTAAGGGATTTCTTACTTACGGACCGAAGATTATGGGCATAACTACAAGGCAGCTGATGATTTGAGTAGCAGTAGTCAAAGATGGCTAATTGAAACAAACAGTGGAAAATGAGGGATTTGGTTTTTTGTAGATACTAACTCTTTCCTAGTTTGAAAGTGATTATTTCAGTCCTACAAAATAGTACTAAAAATGATCTAGTGTCAATAAAAAGTTGAGGATTTCTTTAAAAATAAACTGACTTAGTCTTAAGTATTTTCTAGCATTAAATAAGAGATTTTTCTATAAAACGCGTCACAATGTCCTATTTGCCTTTAACAGTTACTCTCGGATTGTGAAAATACCATTACCAATTTGTCTGAGCTAAACTGCCACCACCTTTCCCCTGCGAGATTCTGATCTTTATTGGAATACAGTTTGCAGCATTGCCTTTAAATTTTATGGCCATGTCTCTATTGTCCTTCCAGGTGCAGGTTTTAAGATCATACTTTTATATCCTGTAAATATTTGCACTTGCATGCCTTTTTTGAGACCAGATTGACATTCAGATGCTTAAGATGGAACATCAGGACCTATGTTAATGATTGGTTCTCATTTAATTTTGGATAATTAACAATTTAGTATCAGAAAGGGTTATCCCATAAAGCTCCTCACATACTTCTGGAACTGAAGCTTACAATAAGACGTGGAATAACTGGAGGTGGAAGGCAAATTCTGAGGGACACTGTCCTTTGTAGCTATAGAGAGACCTTCTGAATGGTATTTGCATTTTCTTCAGGAAGGTGCTAATTCTGTTAGGCGTGGAGAAAACATGTGGAGGTGTCATGCTTCTTCTGGACCCCAAAGAAAAAGAGTAGTCATATCTCTTTACTTGAAAAAAGAAATTTTGGCTTTTTTAAAAACAAACCAACCAAAACAAAAAAACCACACACACACATACCAAAAAAAAAAACCTGCAAACCCTCCCCCCCTCAAAAAAACAGCCAACCAAAAAACCAAACAAACAAACAAATTACAAAACCAAACCAAAACAAAGCACTTGACTGTGTGCAGAATTTCTGTCCTAAGGTATAGATAGTAAGATATACCTTCCCTTTGGATTATAGTTGTCCTAAATCAGACTTCTTTCCCCTTTTGTACCAAAATACTTAAAGAAAATGAATGTAACCAAAGTAGGGATTCCTATCCCCCAGGATAATTAGAAAAGACTTTCTAAATATTTCTCCCCTTGAGGAACTCGATTCATCCATTGCAAGAGCTATAGTTCTTAATTTCAAAAGATGTAATAAAAGATTCTTTTCCTACTTTAGCATAAAATTAAAGAGGGTCTAGATTACCATCTTTATTACCTTAACCCATTTAAAAGTTCCACACATGCAGTGAACCTGATTCTCATGGCAGACAAAGCATGAAAAGAGAGCAAATGGAGAGTTGAAAGCTCCTAAAATAAGAGAACATCTTCCCTAAATGAAGGATATTTTGTGAATATGCTTCCAAATGCTGTCTTAAAAATGCTTTAAAACTTGCTGTATCACCAAAAAAAAAAGTATCTGCCAAAAGACTGAGCATTTCAAAATATAAATTGCTCACGTTTATGGGCTTCGGCTAAATTCAGTCCCGAGAACTGGTTTTGTTAGTTTTTGACCTTTGTTAGGGCCAGATCTACTTGCAACAAGGATTAATATAATGAAAAATGTTTCTCGTGAGGTCTGCAGTTCTGTGATTTCTTTACTTTTTCTGTTGATATTTTAAAACTTCAGTAATTATTTCTAATAGCTTTGTAGTATATATTCAAAAGTTACATGCGTGCTTCTAACTAGAGATTTGCTAGTTGCAGAATTGGCTTTTTCACAGAATCACAGAATGGGTCAGGTTGGAAGGGACCACAGTGGGTCATCTGGTCCAACCATCCCGCTCAAGCAGGGTCATCCCAGAGCACATGGCACAGGATTTAACAAGCTCTCTGGGCAATCTGTCCCAGTGCTCAGTCACCCACACAGTAAATAAGTTCTTCCTCATCTTCAGGTGCGACTTCCTGTGCATCAGTTTCTGCCCATTGCCTCTTGTCCTATTGCTTGGCACCACCAAGAAGAGCCTGGAAATGTTCTCGACACCCCATGCTTTAGATACTTACACACATTGATGAGGTCCCCTCTCAGTCATCTTTTCTTGAAGCTGAACAGGCCCAGCTCCCTTGGCCTTTCCTAGTACGAGGAAATGGCCTCCTTAGTCTCTGGCCTTTTTCTTGGTCAGAATTATAACTACTTTTTATAAGACTTGGAATTTACTGATCAGTATTTAGCATCTTCCTTATAAAAATGAAAATTTCAGAGTTGCTGAAGAAGGATAATTGCATTCAAGTGAAATATATAGTGTTCAGTTTGTCAGTGCCACTTTTGATTTTTTCTTTTTCCCTAATTCTGAAAAAGGAGTTTGAAAAGAGAGCCTAGCTAGTTTTGGCTCTTGTAGAGACAACTTACCTTAGCTTTTCTTCTCCTTCATTTATTTATATAAGGAATAGTGAGGAATGTTACTAAGCTGTTGCTAGTAATAGGTTTTAGTTTTCTAAAAAAGCTGGAGTACATGTTATGCTATATAAATGGACAAAACACAATTTACTCCTTGTTCATTAAATAAAAATGTGAATGTCTTATCAAATGTGACATATCCCAGCATTGTTATCCTATATGAGGAATTCATGTCAAAATTCAGTACAGCTGTGTGAATATTTTGTGTTCTCCTTATTTGTTCCACTGAAGTTATTGATGCTGACAGTATACTGCATTTAAATCATCACTAGGACACCAGGACCGTGTCCTTCCTCATACTAATCCTGTCTTCCTGCAGCTATTTTACTGTACAGAACTTAAGCTAGTGACAGAAATGCCTAGAAGACAAAACTTGTCTAAAAATATGCATGAACTGCCCTGCCTTTTAGTTGATCAAATTGATGAAGCGCTTGTGGTTGAGAAATTAAATTCTAGCAGTACTCAATGCAATAAACAGCTTTAGAGACTTGTTAAACGATTCAGCTTTGCTTTAGTTAATTACTTTAAAAAGCTGTCTATTGTGAATAAGCTAAAGAGCAATGGATATTATAATTATTATACAATCAAGTGTTGTCACACACTTTGTAGTCTTTTCTCAAGGGTTTAAAAATTCTCTCATTACATGGTATATTACAGTGCTGTTATGCTGTGCAAATGGGACAGATGTATCTAGGAGTAGAGTATTTGGCTAAAGATACCAGCCCCTGGTAGCTGTGGTAAAAATGGTGCCCAGCCAGTTTTACAAGACAGTATAGCTACATGCTTTAGGGGAACGTAGAAATCTGGGGTTTAGAGGAGAAGGGAAAAAAATTTTAAAACCCAGCCTAAAAAACCCAACCAATCCAAATCCCACAAACAAACAGAAAAACTGCCTCTCTCTGTTTAGGCTGAGTGGGCTGCATGTATAATATCTGTAACTTCTGTTTGTGACAGAAACAGTTCTCTTCTGCAATGTTCTACTAGCAATGTTTTTGTGGATTTTGGAGGGGTTGTTTGCTGCTGATTGGCAGATTCCTTCCTTTTCCAGTGTTCTTATGTATATATATATATTAACTCATTCTTCTCCTCTACATGCTCATTTCAAACAGCTTAGCTGTCATAGGGAGAGCTGCTGGCTCTGTGAGACCCCAAAGCAGTTTAACAAGCAGCTCATCTAACAGCATGTAGCGGTTGCCTACGTAGAATAGAAAATGCCAGCTTTAGCTCTAAGTGTTAACAAGCTCTAAACCTAAACTAGGCAACTGCAGGAAGAGTAATGGTTTCTTGGTAAAGGAAAAGGAAAACGGCTTGTTTAAGAACTTGATAAAATAGCCTTGTTTCACCTAGAGATGGCTGATAGTACTAAATTGAATCAAACTGCAGCGTAAATAATTGTGTTAGCATTCCCACTGTCTGCCTTGACTCTTTGTTTGAAATAATTTTCAATGCATTGATGACAAAACGGGTTGTGTGAGATACCACTCCTGCTCCAGTTTACACTGGGGAGTTTTTTACTTAAGCTGCTATTGTCAAAATCATAGTTACTCAGTCAGATCCCATATTTTCTGCTGTTGCACAAGCTTACTTTCTACTTGTGTTTCCTATGAACTCTACCCTCTAACAATTATTTCAAAAGTGGAAATGTTTATAATGTGAGCTTGGTGCCGAACTATGTTCTGAGCAAATACTTTTCCATAATCTTTTGTGCTTTGTATTGTTTTTTACACAAATGAGAATGGACTGTTACCAATAAGTTCTAGTTATGGAATAGAAAATGTGAATTTAGAGGGGTAGAAGCTTTAAAACCTTAAATTCTGTTTGCTCTTACTCTTACAAGCACATCTATTTATTTTCTGGTCTTGTTTCAGGTACGTTCCAGTAATGACATAATTACTTCATCAGTGAGGATAATTAAATAATTGCAACTTAGACATGGCCTTTACTTTCAATGTTGTTGCATTTATTCTTTTTTAAAAAAGGATTGATTAGCAGGGATATATTTGGCTTTTGAGAAGTATGTTGAACAAATAAGATTTGCAGCAGAAGTGATTGAGTTGGGTACAAGCATAACATTATGGTAGCCTTATGTTCCTGTTTATACAGCTAGAAGTCTTAGACATCTAATCAAAATATTGCATATAGTCATATACCAGGACATATATGGGACACATATACCATTTAGCTGTATAGTTTGTTTCATCATTACCTCCTATATTCAACTTTCAGAAAACACAACAGTGAAATTTTAGTTCTGCCATCTGCCTGTAGTCAGATTTGTGTCTGAAAAGTGTTCTGATTCTTGCTTTCCTCAATCAGTGTTTTGTCTTGCTTCACTCTCACTTTGTTTTATGCTTAGTTTTCATTACTTTTTCCAAGGAAATGTAGATATTTTAATAGTTCAGAGGTAAAAAGCAAAAACATCTTCCCTAGATCATGAGAACAAGAGTAAGAAGGATTTGTACTTAATCATTTTTTTCTCTGTGACAAAGAATGTCTGCTACTCCTAATGTAGCGAAACAAGCTGAGTTATAATGGCCGGCTCCATTAAAATGAGCTATAATACAGCCTTTCTACATGTCTAAAAAATAAGCTAAATCTAAGAGTAAGTGTACATGTGGGAAGTAGTGAGGGAAATAAATATGAGCCTTCTTGTTCCTTGTTTTTTTTTAATGAATTTTCCATCCCAAGTTTGAGCCTTGTGAAATGTCTTTATTGACCTCAGTTTCCTATTGAAGTTTTGATTTTCAACAAGCTGAAAGAAAACACCATGATGAGGAAGTACTTCTGAGGATTTTCTCATTTTGTTTTCTTCTTTCAGTGCTCTAGTCTAGTATCCTCTGTAATCTACACTTTATCTTTTCAATGAACTGAGAACTTCTGGGAATGTGAAGTGTTAGAAGGGAAGTTGTAATGAACTAGCTTGAGTTTCAACATGCTACCAGGCACAAGTGGTATACACCCTAAGAACTGGGAGCAGTTGTCTGTGATATGGCTAGGACACTAAAAAATAATACCCTGGGAATGAAGTGAAAACATGCTTTGCTTGTATATCAAAGGATAGTGGACTTGTTTTTGTGTAAACATAACTGAATAAAGTATCAGAAATTAAGGTCAATTCAAAAATTCAGTACTGCTGTCTGCAGTAATATGTGGTGACCGTTAGTATTATAAAAAAGAGGATTGGAATGAAATAACTGTATTGTATTGCTCCCCCAAAATGTTCTCCAACAGTTGCTGCTTAAGGATTTTCTGAGCCAGAGAACATGTATCTCCTTAATTATAAGACTTTTTTCTTTTATCACTTTATTGTTTAAATGTATGTAATTTAGAATAGAATTGTGTGCAATTTAGAATAGAACTTTAAACTCTGAGATTTTACTTGGCAAAGAGGGGAATTTGTCCTTCCATAAAGAATAGCAGGTATCTTCAGAATTATAAAAGTTAACAACTCTGAACTTTCCAGAAGAAAAAGCTTTTTCAGCATTCTGTTACATGTATTGGTGCTAATAAAATATGTGGCAGTAGTAACAGTGTATGTGAGATAAATGGATATCCAGAAGTCTTTCAGAATTTTTTTTTTGTATTTAGAAAAACAAGGCGAATCTTTGGAAGGAATATATATCTCATCTTCTGCCAAGAAGTGGCATGAGTGACTGCCCTTGTTTATTCCAATAAAGTACGGATAATGAGGTAGAGTCTATAGAGGCTGGTAGTGTCTGTTCCTTTTTTTTTTGTTTTCCACCCAGTGTGACTTCTCTAGTATTGAGGGAGAGAATCCTGTTGAAGACTGTGGTCAAGCAGTAGGAATTCCGCCCTCCAAGGAAAAGGACTGTACTTTCTGATTGCACAGAAGACTAAAAGCTTCTGTCTTTGTGTAAAGCACTCTAGTGTGTGTGAGACTAGGAGACAAGCCTATGCTGAGTCAACCTGGGAACTGAGGTTGTTTGTACATAATGTACCTCATGTCCCTGAGGTTACTTTATTGTACCTTATCATGGCAGACTGAAATAGCTTGATGTCCAGGAACTTGGATATTGTCTAAACAAAAATGAGTATACATTGGGGAATGGGTGGGTATTTAGGTCCACTGGATTATTCATGCTATTGAAGGACATTTTTATGTGTTCACACTGATCAACAGGAAGAGTATTTATTTGTCAGTACCACAGTTCAGGAGGACACTCAGGGTGTGTACAGTTAGCCACTGGTATCACCTTTGGTACACTTCAGTTTATGAAGGTTTTTGAAGGAGACGACTCTTGCCCAGCATTTGTATCCTGTCTTTATAGATGCTTGTCTTGCTAGTCAATGAAGGGGAAAGTTACTGTGTACGGATAACGAGGTGTGTATGTTCCTTGGGAATTGTCAGGGATTTGGGGTCATAGTCTCACTTGTATGCAATAAAAATGAGGAATAGCTGTAACAGGGTCATATTCTAGCTTACGTACTGAGTAAAATCTTTAATAGGAAACTACTGAGTAAAAACTTTAATAGGAAATTTTTAAGGGAAATAACAGACCTCATGGAAGCCTTATTTTTGTCCCAGTCATATCTACTGTAACACTGCACAGAAAATGCCTGCTACCAATAATGACTTCTGTAGAGGGTATGACACCGAACTACTCAGACTTTGATTCAGCATAAATTCCTCATTCCCTGTGTATGATGGTTTAGGAATGGTACTGTCAAATTTAGTACTCCCACTAAAAAGAAAACCACCAGCTGCTCCCCTCTCCTTTGCCATTAGGAGACAAAATACAGAGATCATAGGTCAAGATAAGAACAGTTCACTGGAAACAGCAATGAGATAAGAAAACAAACAGTAACAGCAACAATGCTAATAACAATAATGTACAAAGAGAGGGTGATTTACAAACAAAATGTTCACCCCAGCCCAGGACACTGAAAGACAATGGCAAACAACTTCCTGACAGGCATTCCCTGTGACTGGAAAAGAGCACCTTTCTTCCTGGAAGTGAGAGCCCCTTTTCCCCAGCCCCTGGAAGTGATGTAAGGTGGTACTGAATAACATTGGTGTCTTGGCCATGTTCTCTGGGCACAGCACAGCTCAGCTCAGAACTCCTGGATCAAGTACTCTGGTGGGCTCAGCCTACCCAGCAGTTATGACTACAGGCATGTGCCACTGCACCTTGCTGCTGTAAAAAATAATTAACTGTCCTGGCCAGAACTAGGACACTGTGCTTTTCTATAAAGACCTATTTTTGGGGATGAACTCTTTCCATCTGTTTGGAAAAGTGATAACTGGGTGTTTCCAAGGGGTAGTTTTGTGGAAAAGATCACAATCTTGGTAAGATTGGGCTAATTTACAGTTGTTCAGGGGCAGGGGGGAGCTGCAGGATTTTCTAGCTTGACTTAGGTTCTCTGTTTGCTCTTATGAGTTCTGCCCTATGGGAACTTAACTTGGTGAGTTATCAAAGCTTTCTGAGTTGCAGAGAAGCACTTCACAGGTAAGACAAAGTTTTTGTCTGATTGAAAAACTCTATAGGGTGCTGGTGTCCAGTCACTGGCAGTGGGACTTCTATGAGGGGAGGCCGGGGATGCCCTGTGCTGGACACAGCCAGTTCCAGCCCACCCACTGCAGGGCACAGCTGAGCCCACAGCTGAGTCAGGGGGCACCCTAGGGGAAACTTCTTTAAGAAGTGAGAAAGCAATCCCAAGACAGGAAGGAACTGAAAGGAGTGGCAACAGTGGAAACCCTAGGGTCAGAGGAAGAGAAGATACTCTGATGTTGAGTAAATGTTCCTGAAGGATGGCAGCCCATGGAAAACCCCTGTGAGGGGAAGAGGCAGGAGTAGCAGAGACTTTAAACATCGCCACCACCTCCTTGTACTGCTCCGTCTTGCTGAAGAAACTGGGTATAACCTGCAGTGAGAGGAAATAGGAGTGAAGCTGGGAGTGAAAAGAGCCAGCGAGGAAAAATTCTTGTAATTGTGATCTCCTTGCTGTTGACTCGTGAGCTCTCTTTGTCCTGTTCACCCCACCCCACCCTCAGCCTGCTGAGGGAAGAGTGAGTGTCTGGCTGGGTGTTTGGCTGCTAGTCAGGGCCAACCCAGCACAGAACCTAGAATTGATTCAGTCTCTGTCCAGGGTTTAGTCTTCCAGCAAGTACAGGACTGAGACTGTGTGAACATGGGCTCTGGCTGTGTCTGTGTCTGAGGTGTGCCTAACCATGCTTTGTGTTCAGGCAGCCTGGAAACCCGTGCTAGTGTTACATACCACCATTCTGAGCTAAAAGTAGGGGATAGTTTAAAGATGCTGGAAAATAAACTTAACAAAATACAGTGGCTACCTGAGATGATGACTGGGCAGTTGACAATTCTGTATGGCTGGAAGCTTTACCTTCAGCTCCTTCTAAAAAGATCTGGTACTTGTTTGTAGTAAGATAGCAAGAGAGAATGTAGCTGGCCAAGCAGCTGACATGCTTGCAGATGAAATGTTGGTAACAGCACGGTGTAGATGCTTTTCCCTACTCAGTGCACAAAGCTGAGTTCCATCTGTGGATCTCTGTGTGGGGAACATTAATAGAAGACAAATAGTATAAAAACATTTATTCTGTATCCTTGCTTTGCGTTAAAGAGAAATGTTTACTCTTTTTGGGGCATTGTAAATGACCTTTAGCTGTTGGGGCTTTTTTTCCATAGAATAAAACTTCAGAAATGGGATTAATGACTTTTAACTAGTAAAAGGGGAGCATTCTTTAATATCTCTAGTATCTGATTACTTTTGTTAATCAAAAAACTCTCTTAATGTCACAGTTTTATAGGCTCAGCTGTTTTCTTTGTAGCAATGTTTGACTTTATTACTAACCCATCTCTTCTTGGCCCAAGGAGAGTCTGGCCCCAGGCTGCAAAAATCCAGATGTAAATATGGTAACAGTTTGGTTTGACACACTTGCACAGGATTAGCAAAGACTAATTCTTGATTTATGAGCTTGCAAACTTCTTAAAGGATGCATCTGGTGTGAATAAATGTTATTTGGAGACTCCCATTTAAAGAGGTAAAATTAAAAAATATAGTCTTGAGTCATCTTTCATTTCCATAGAAGGAGCTGTAACTGTTCTTTGTAGGATTGTATGTTACAGATGGTCCCTCAAATTCTGTTATGTGTAACTATTTTGTCGGAGAGGTTATTATCCCAATATAGTTACTGCTTATATGATTAAAAGATTTGAATTTTTCAAGACTATTGTAAATTGTTTAGTGTTTTTCTGATGACCTTTGTTTTACAAAACCTAAATAAAAATGGAAAAAAAGGGGAAATTTGAAATCCTTCAGAAGGGAGTAACTTAAACATTTATACATCCTTATAAATTGTCACTAATTAGTACTTCATCATTAATCAACCTGGAATTGGGGGCAGGGGGGAAGTCAATGCAGGTACTGCCAGTTCAATGATTTGGCATCATCTACATGGAAAGGATCTGCTGAAGAATTATCCCATGTTAATTTTTAATGGATTTTCTCCAAATCGCATAGTTGCTCTTCATCTTTCTCTATTATTTATTTCTTTCCCTTTATTATCCCTCAAAGTAAGTATTATCAATACTGGAAACTTTCTGGCTCGTTCAAGAAAAAGACAATATCATTCTAACGTGTTTTCAAAACAAATTTATTCCCTCATGATGAAAACAATGGTGATGTTTTCAGAAGTACTTTGAATGTTCAGAAATGTACTTTGTTTTTGAAGTAGGCTGTCTGAGAAATGTCAGTGCATAGTTAAATTCTATATTAGAAATATAGAAGTAATTCTCATTAGGGATCTATCAGATGCAACCCCATTTTAAATATTTAAGAATTAGTCCAGTCGTAGTTGCACATAGCTGCACCTTGGTGATCGACTTGGATCATCTGGGATCTTCTAACAAGCTCTTGGTGTAAGGAGGTTGATTGTGTCCACCTGCCAGAAATGTTTTACTGTATATCATTTTAACAGCTCGCTCTGTGTTTTGAAGGGACACATTGCCCCCAAGAACGAAAAGCTAGTGCTGTGTCTGTGGTGACTTATGGAGCTGGCTGAGTGTTTAAAAACCCAACAAAACAACAACAAACACAACCAAAAAAGCCCAACAATCCAAAATAACAAAAACTTCACTCTGAGCCATCTACAATTACATTGCAACACCCTGAAATCCTGGCCTTCTGGAAAGGCTTTTTTCTCACTGTGGTTGATCTCTGTTGTCACTACTCTGCTCAGAAATACGGTCTGGTTTTGTGTGAATGGAGGAGTGATATGTCTCTGTCACTTCTTGTCTGGTGAACAAATGAGGTTTCTACTGCTGCTCTTGCAGGTACTTTTAAATACCTTTCAAAGGGGAAAGAAATCATACAAAAACAGACTGCTGCCATCTCCACAAATAGTTTCCTATGCAATTAAATAGTTGGAAAGCTGGCCCTTGGCACTTCCCCTTCTGCCCCAGAAAGAAGTAGAGCAGGATAAGGAGGAGAGTCCTCTGGGGCAGGCACTGCTGAGGCTTAGTCAAGTGTGACTTTCAAACTTCCTTTATCTTTGCGCCCTTCAGGGAAGTATAGGCTGTGGCTAAATAGTGTGTGACTAGTGTGGCTAAATAGTTCTGTGATTCTTTTTCTATTGCTTCTGTCACTTCCTAATAAGCTTGTATCCATCCATCCATCCATCCATCCATCCATCCATCCATCCATCCATCCATCCATCCATCCATCCATCCATCTTTTGTGAAGCAGTTCTTTAAGAAATAGAGTCTGCTCATGCTGAATGGGAAAAAAATGTTTAGAGTCTCTCTTAAAATATCACTCTAAGTGGAAGCTTATTCTGAAGGTAGGGGAGAAGATTTGCTTGATACAATAGAAAAAAAAATGCCTCTGGTTTAAGGAACTAACCCATGGAGTATTTGTTTATTTGTAGATGCTACAAAATATGATGCAGTTCTGTTGGTCAGGATAATTTCAGTGTTCTGCAGCTGACCTTCTGTAAGGATTTTCGAGATCACTTACTGCTGTAGTTGGGAAAACATTTGAGAAAATCTGTAGTGAGCCCAATATTGAGCCAGACACTCTGGATTTTCTTTTTTGTAGATAATGATGATACAGTTATGTCTCCAAGAAGACTTTACACAGTGGATCGTCCTCCAGAGGGTTATGTTGCAGTTACTCCAGATGCTCTTAGTAATGCAGTTTCTGAAAACTCTGGCAGTAGTGCTGACTCAACAGGTAAGTTTGTATGGTTGTTACTGTGATTAATTTTTCAGAAGGGAAACTTCTTAGCAGCTCTTATCAAGTAGATTCAGACTGCAACAATAAAGTATTTAAAGCGTTGCTGCCAGTGGGTGTCACTGTTCTGCAACATAAGCGGAATGAGGATGTACATCCCTATGGGTTCATGTCCATCGTTTGGGGTTTCTAGACTAGGTTCAGCATTTGGTGATAGCCATGCTGTGCCACAGATCTTACTGCAGTTACGTAGAACCTAACTGAGGACAAAGTCTTTAGCTCCTCCCACTCAAGTGACGTGTATATTCATATTATACCTGCTCACAGTCATATTATTTTTAAGGATAAATGTTAGCTAAAACTCTTTTACTGAGTCTTTTACTGAGGGGTTGGGTAAAGGCTTAACAACCTTTCCAATTTGCCTCTCTCAGAACAGGTAGTCATCATTGGAGTTGGTAGCGGGGACATATCAATCCTTTAATGTTGAAAGGCTTTCTGATGAGAATGACCATATAACTTCAGAAACAATATTTAATGTTGTCAAAGGATACAAGAGAAGAAGCACAGAATCTGTAAAGTGGGTTCTAAGTTGACCTCCGTTAAATACATGGTTTTCTGAATGACATTGCCAGAATTCAGTTGATTCTGTCTGTCTTTAGAAAGAAGTCCTAAGCTTAGACAAGACAGGTTTAAAGACCATTTTTGAGTGACAGAGAAGTAACTTTATCAGAGTAACATAAGAGTAGATCTTGATAGTTTTTTGATTATGAATGGAAAGGTGTTCTAATTTAGAGCTTCTAGGTTGTGCTCTTCTCAGTTACATAGGATTTGTGTTTGGAATCCAGAAGCTGTTTCTAGGTTACCCTTAACTTTGTTTAGTTGCAGAACTGTCTTTGGACATGCAATGGGTTTCTCTTTCCCAGCAGGTCAGATTCAAGCTGCTTATTCTGATCTTGAAGCACTTTTTCTCTCCTTCCATGCCATATAATTTCTGTTTATTATTTCATGTACTTTCCTTTTAGATATTAGAGGAATGCTTCTTCTACTTCTGTGTTTTGCTGATAAGACTAAATGAAGTCTCATAATACTTTGTAGGTAAATTCAGTTTTATACAGGGACTTAAGTTGCATTTAAATAAAACACTAGCATACATACTGAACACTGTTGCAACTGAGATATATCCTTATTAAGGCATTAGCCTGGAACTTTTGTGGCAAATTTATTCAGCTGCTGTTTAAAATCTATGAATAAATCAGATTATGTGTGGTGCATATTAGATGTTGCAGTGATACAGTATGATACATAATTAGATATTAGATACATTGCAAAGCAGTTAAGCAGAACAGAATTTAGGATTGAGTTATATTGTCTCTTTTTAGAGTCATATAAGTACCTGCTTGGTTTTACAGTGGATAAAGTATTGAACAATGGCTTCATTTGCTCATTTTTTAGATTTAATATTTTCCTTTAGTATTTCAAAACAAATGTACTCAACCATGATAGCAGTAAGTAGAGTTCTGGCGTTGCTTAGTGACAGTATTGACTGTTGGATGGAGAATGCTCTTAGCTAATCCCAGTTTCACTATTCAGGAAGAGTACGTTTTGAGTTTTAGCCACTTTTTAAACAATTAACAAAGGATCTGGAATTCTGGGAGACTTACTTTTGGATTGGTTTGTTATTTGGCTTTGCAGTTTGTCACAGAATCAAGAAAAAATAAATTTGAAGATTTTTAATCTGTGGCTCTTTTTGCAAGGAAGGTTTGATGTTATACTATAGATGTTATTTGTACCAGGTATTTGCCTAATTATTTTTTTAAAACCTCCTTATAGGGAGATTTTTATTACATTCCCTTTTTTACTTGCTCTAGTGTTTCACTACCATTCAATGCTAGATCTTTCTTGCTGCAGTTTAGACCCTTATTTGTTTTGTCTAAATAAGGATTGCATAATTGGAGATCTGTGCTAATCTTGCAAGGGTGAGGGGACGTGGTTCACTTTACTTGTGTATGTCATTGAAGCATACACATAAAATCTATTGCAAGATGAAGTCTGTGATTTCAGGCAGTGCTCATAAAATATTAAAGGAACATCTTAAGCAATCCACACTATGGATTACTCAATTTGCTCACCTAGATTTAGTTGTGTATCCCTAATTTAGATATCTTTTGAAGGGATAAAGGAAATCTCTATTGAGAATCTTTGACACTGAAGGAGAAAGAGGGTGCATGCATGACTGTATGTATGAATATTTTATATATATAAAATGAATCTGTTATGTTTAGAATTGTCACAGGTATTCCCAAAGGACCAGCTCCATAAAGTGAAGTTGAGATTTGGTGTATGCATTGTTTTAATCCTGATACTATCTATATGATATATTTTGTCTGGCAACAGATAATCTTCCACTGTGTTTCCTAAAAATGTAAGCATGTTATTTATGTACTGGGTAAGAAAAGGTTCCTGTGTAATCCTTTTCTAGCCCAGAACTAATGGGAATTAATTATGTGGGAATTCAACAAGAAGAAATCTGACTCAAAAATTAATTTCATTGTTTATCAAACTTCTCTCATGAAAATAATATGACTCTATTTTAGGATTTAAATTTTTCAGGTATGCATCACTGTGATTTGCCATGTCCTCTCAATAAATTAAGGAAACCAAATATGACTCTATCTGAATTAATGTAACAAGATCATCAGGAGAAATAGATGTGCCATGGCTGACATTTCTTTGCAGTAAATTACTGTGTGGAAGACTGAAATATTCAGTCACTCAAATATGTATTTCAACATCAACTGTTTCTGAGAAATGGTTTAAAGGTTGAAGTTAATTAAAATTATAAAATAAAATAATTTCTTGTCAGCTCTAAAATACGTTTGGGTTTTTCCATTATTATTGTTGTTTAAACTGCTAGTTCCATTACAGTTGATGTTGTCAGGATGAAATAATGATGTCCAGAATAGCTTCTGAACAAAAGGGAAGAAGAAAATTCAGGTAGTGTCTTACGTGTCTGTAGCATCCTAATTTGCTTAAGGGCAGCCATTTCAGGAAGACTCAATGGTGCTTAAGCATATGTTTGTTTTTAAGGAGATGCTGTTATGAATCGTGTTGACTATTTACATTCGTGGCAAGTGGTTGGGAATGTGATACTTCACAGAACTGATACACTCAGCACACCAAGGGAGCTATGTGTTTGAAGCAGCTAAGGTCAGCAGATAACTTTTTTCTCTGATAGGTAGCACCAGTTGTGAAACTCCAACATGATCAATCTTTTTGTAGCCTTCAAACCAGAGGAACCATTAGACTGTTTGACTTAATCTTCTGTACCTGTTAGAGAGGTCTTACCCCATGTTGAGCTCAGCACTTTGCATTTAGAAGAAACCAAACAAAACAAAAAAAAGCTATGCACATTTCAAAGATGTTACAGAGGCTCCACTGCTTTCTAGTGCTAACAGTTAATTGGTCTCACTCTATTTAATAAAAAAAAATTTGAAAATTGCTTTTTCTGCCTTCCTCCATTGAAATGAAGGGCCTGCATTAAGCAGTATTTTCTTCCCACAAAGAAGCACAGTAATCAAGTCACCATCAATTTTTTTGATTAAACAGGTTCACTTGTGCATTGCTCTAAGATATTTACTTCAATCCTCAAGTCACATTTGTAGATCTTTTAGGTATCACCCTTTTCACAGCAGCTTTTTAAGAATACAAACTTCACTACTGCATGTAGTATTTGTGTTTCTGTACCTTTGAAGGAACTAAGACTGTATCAATGTTTTCAATAAGTTTTCAAATTAATCAGATGGTGTGACAGTAGGCAAAAGTTACAAGAAACAGTTCATTAAAAATTTCTTCTGCTTTAATTTCACATCAGCTCATTCATAGATACAGTTAGCTCAGTGATATTACAATAAATATTGTTTGTGTAGGGCTTCTTAACTGTAAATCAAAATGTTTAACAGTACTCAATGTTACTTATTTTAAATAAAAGAGTTCAGGAAAGAACTCAACATGTAATAAACTCAACATCTCTTGAAAACAAAGGAGTTGAAGAACACTTACAATTGCTTTTCTGAATCTTATATCTGAGAGAAAAAGCTATGAAAAAACCTCCTGCAAATCAGGTTGTCTTATAGTGCCTTCTGTCAGCTGCTCCTGCATTGACTGTCCAGAGTCTTGTGGCAACTTCTGTGAAAATATCCAAGGCTTATAACATGACTAATTGAGGGAATTGTGGCAGTTTCAGAGTAAGGATTCTGCATTTGCAAACTAAAAATAATAAAATTCTTTCCAGTTTTGTTCATTTCTTAAATAGAATAACAAACCTACTAAAGGATTCTTATGAACAAAAATCCTGTCTAATTCATTACTTCATTAAATATGCCTGAATAATGAAAGATGCTACAGTAGAGCTTTTAGTATAATAGCCAGTGTTTTGCTACACAGCTGCACTGAATCATATTTCAAATCATAGCATAAATAAGTGAATGGGATTGATATACAGATGTGTAGATTTTTTTTTTTTACAACTTGCTTAAAAAAAAAGTTTTACTGTTCTGCTTTCAGCTACTTTTATAACTCTTACTTTGGGGTTTGCTTCTCTTTCCTTCTTTTGTTAGATTTGTTAGCATGGGTCTTTCCTTTTCTAGTAAGGGTGGCATGGACTTGCAGGTTGAAACTTACTTGTGAGCAGTGATTATAGGGTGGTTTGGGCTCTTTTGTATTTCTAATAGGCTAAGTAATTATTTTAGATTTTTTGGGTTTTGGGGGTTTTTTTGGTTTTGTTTGGGGTTTTTTTGGTTGTTTTGTTTTGTTTTTATTGATGAATTTCCTTAGTTAATTTTGGATGTTCCCATTTTAACTCTCTGCCAGTTTGGATGTCACTGCTTAGTATTAAAACAATATATCTTTGTGTGATAGAATTATAGGTGATAACATTCTGTAGTTTAGCTTTGTCCTTGCAGAAATCAATGTATCACTCCCAGTTTGTGAATGGCAGATTCTTCTGAGCCATCAACAGCTGCAGGAATTCTCATGTGTATGTCATCATCAGAAAGCAAGCTGTGACACCTTTGTTGAGGCTGTTACTATAAGCTTTTTCAAAATATTGTGGTGTTTAGAGATTAATCGATAACTTGGAAGGAGAGATGTCTGTGAGGTTAAGGAACTTTCTTCTCTACAGCCTGTTTCTTCTTCAGCTTAAGTGCACTTGACATTTTGGAATCAGTTACAGTGAAAGATGCCACAAATAAATAGAGATGTAGGACAGCTATAGCTGAAGAATTTTGTACTTCAGATGTCTTTTCCTTCAATATCCTCTTGGCAGACTTTGTTCATAGAGGCAATGACATTCCTTAATAGATAAAACCACCACAGTTTTCTTTCTGGAATTGAATAAGACTAAATAACCATTTTTATTTTCAGAGTTCAGATAAAGTATTTAATTGTTTGTTAAATCTGGCTTAATTTTTAGAAAAAACAAAAGTCTAGATCCAGTAATGTTCATATGCACACTGATATTGTTACGGGTTGATTGCATCACTGGAGTTATATTAAAGTTAAGAAAGACCTAAATCAACTTCTCTAATACTGCTTTGGGAAGTTTTTGATTCCTTTTCTATCTGAACAGGAGAAGAATTCCTTTTTAAAGTGACACCTGATTTCAGAGTTGTCAAGAATTCTAGTTATTTGTTTAACTTTTATCTTATGTAATTTTAAGGAGTTAAGTGTATGCTTGAAAGAAGATGCTTGCTGATGTACTTGCATTGGAAAAGCTGACTAGTGTGATGCCATCTTCTTGGAAATATTTCTAGTGTACTGAATGTGATACAAAATATAAACATTTAAGGTGTAGCTTGGACAGGCACTTAGGAAAACATCTCCAAACTACCAGTGTCCTGGAGCAGTGTTACAGGCAAATTCTGTGCTCTGTCAAGCAGCCAGCTAGAATGGAGTAATCACTTCTCTTGATTTCACAGAAAACAAGTCTGAACCTCCTGAAGGTGAATGTAGAATTTACCAAGAAATTCACTGCTGTCCACTGAGGGTTTTAAACACAGGACTGGAAGGATGACTCACCTAATTTAGGTTTATATACAATGTAGAAACCAGTCATTTCTAACTACCACTATCTGTAACTATTTACATCTTCTAAATGCCAGTATACTCACAAGCATATGGGACTATTGCAGAACGCATGGTACAAATCATGAGTTTGTAATGTCACTGAAGTCTTCAGTATTTCTTGTGATAGTTTCTGACATTAAGATGTTGGTAGACCTCATCAAAATAAACAATGCAACAAAACAAACACCCCCACCCCAAACTCCCAAAAAACCCTCTGGAAGATGGCTTTGAAAGCCAGATGGCAAAGAATTCTGCCCTAGATATTTAGGTCAAATTTGTGTGTGGTGCTACAAAAGGGTGTAAATGCTGAAAATGTATTAAGGAGAAAAGACTACATGGTAATGTGATACACTGGTAATGCTTTACTTTCACATGGCTGCATGTTAATGGTTTATTAAAGATCCTTGGGTTTATATTTTTATAACTGTAAATAAAGTACATGTTTAGATGCTGTATTAGTTTCTGCATGCTTCTAAAAAAGCCTCAAGTATTTCAATAACAAAAATTTACCTTTGAAATAAACTTTCATTACTATGTGTTGCTGTAGTGCAGAAAACAATGTACCCCTAATCCTAATGTAGTGGGTTGATGCTGACTGGATGCCAGACATCCACCAAAGCCACTCACTCACTCCCCTCTGCAGCTGGACAGGGGAGAGAAAACTAACAAAGGGTTCATGGGTTTAAATAAGGACCAGGAGAGATCACTCACCAAATACTGTCACAGGAAAACAGGCTTCAATTAGAGATACAAAGTTGACAAACTTATCCAACGTGAGTCCATCCCACGGGCAACAGCTCCCCCCAGACTGCTGCGGTGTGGGTCACTCTTCCATGGGGTGCAGTCCTCCAAGGGCAGGCTGCTCCAGCCTGGGAGCAGGGCCCCTCTCTCCCCAGGCCTCCCACAGGATCACAGCCTGCTTTCAGGCTTGCAGCTGCTCTGGTGTGTGCTCCTCCACAGGCTGCAGGTGGATCTCCATGGGCTGCAGGGGCACAGCTGCTTCGCCATGGTCCTCACTATGGGCTGCAGAGGAATCCCAGCTTTGATGCCTGGAGCACCTCCTCCCCCTCCTTCCACATTGACCTTGGTGTCTGCAGCGTTGTTCTGCTCACATGTTCTCATGTGCTCTTCTCTGGCACCAATTACACCTGTGCAACAGCTTTTTTGATTTAATTTCTTTTTAACTAGGTTATCACAGAGGCATTACCACCATTTCTGATTGACCATCAGAATGGCTCCATGTCCATTTTTGGACCCACCAGGTATTGGCTCTGCTGGACACTGAGGAAGCTTCTGGCAGCTTCTCCATCCCCACCATCAAAATCGTGGCCATCAGAGCCAATACACATAGTTTATGCCTTTCCATTTTAACAAAGTAAAGAGAATGCTAGGCTGCATCCCAGAGGAGAGGTGTGTGCTTAAGCAGGGTAAGAATTCACCAACAGGTGCATGTTTAATGAGACATATTGACTCAGGTAATTTCCTTCACTTTCTGTGGTAGTTCTTTGACCTTCAGCTTTTCTTATTCCTTTGTGCTACAATTGGTGTCTCAAACAGAATCTCTTCTTGTTACATGTCCATAAGTCTGAAAGTAATTTGATTAAAGTAGGTTCTGTGGTCAGGTGACAGTATACATAGTAACAGGAGAGGGAATTAGGGCCATTATCTCTGACTTTTGTTTTCTTGCTTTTTGTTTTTTTGCAAATTACAGTGATGACAAATATTTTTGTTGAGCATCCTGTCCTATATAGAGGAGTCTCAGAGAAAGAAGAGTGCCTTTCTATTTTCTCCTCTTTCCCTACTGAACATCATTTTTCCCTTCTTGCTCCGTGCTGGCTGAGTCACTTCTCCCCTTTCAGCTGGAGCATGCTCCCCCTTTCTCCTCCCTTGCAGCTGTGTTACAGGCTTCTGTTGTCATAGTGACAGTAAGGAATTGATGGGCAGGGAAAAGAAATAGAGAACAGCACCAACAAGCTCTTTAGATCCCAGCAAAAAAGCCAACACTGTTATGATTGCTGCCTCACTTGAGCAGACACCCAACACTTTGGAAATCTGACATTGATTGACTACTTTCACCTCCTCGTTTCATAATAAAAACATAATCAAGACCTAAGCTTTTGTAATTAAATCTTCATGGAGCAGCAGGATAAAGTCAGTATGGGGCTAGATGAAGGATAAAGGCAGAAGACAGCTGGGTCTCTGTCTGCAAGTGCTTCATGGTTCTGAATCTTAGTTCTTCAGGTGTTAAAGCAGGAAATTTAATTGGTTTGTAGATCTTGGGATATTTCTGATCATATGATATTTTCCTTTTGGTTATCAGCTGTATAGTTGGTTGCATGGAAAATTCTAACCTCCACTGCTCTGCTATTGCCTATGAACCTGTTAGTATTGAACCACAGCAAAACATTGCTTTCATATTAAGACCCAAATATCCACTGACAGACAACACACTTGTTGATTATTAGGTGTGAGAAGGTACCCTGGCTCATCCTCTTGCTGTGAGGACCCATGTTACTCTTTCTAACAAGATTTGTTTCAATGCAATATTTTCAATTTTCAAATTAATAATATATTAGGGAGCAGGGGAAGAGGAAAGCCTTTTGTAAGAATAGGAATTCTGCATTCATATTACCCTGGTGCTTAAAAACAGTTTATTAAAAACAGGTTATTACCCTGGACATTGTAAAAAAAGAGTAGAAAGTTTGTTTCTAGCATGAAGGGACTTAGTGTGTCTGAGTGGGCAAGGAAAATTAAGACAGTTTAAAAAATATATGTGTAGTATTAACCAGGTCTTTTTTTTCTTACACAGCTTTCTGCAAGTATTTTGTATGACATACAGAAAATGCTGTTGTCTCATGTTCAAAGTCAGAATCAGGCCTACCTCATGATTTCATTTTATTGTTATTCTTTTTTTATAGCAGTAGTTGTAGTTTATGGCAACTTGTAGGCATAACAGCCACACATTGATAATAGCCTCCAGTAGGCTGTCTCCATTCAGTCTCCACTGGGGAAATTTCTTGATCTCATATCCTTTGCCTTTGATTACTGCCCTCTGCAAATTTTACAGGTAGCAGTTTGAAAGTACTGAACAACCCTCAATACAGCTGTAACCTGTGCCAAGGAAACTTTGAAAATCGTCTTCCATCAATCTCCCATTCACAGTAGCTTTGCTAAATAATTTTGTTAGTTTCATTCTATTTTCATTCCATTTTATCCCTGCAGGCAGAAATTGGCTCCTAAGTACAGTTCAAATCACTAACAGGGCATGCTCCACCAGAGCTTTCTGTGTTGTAAACTGTTGGAGAGAAAGGAAGCTCCTGCCTTCTCTGTAGGCTCAGGATTGTTCAGTGTTACAGGCTGTGTATTTCCCATGCCAGGCATCAGCCTCACTCACTCTCTTCCCAGCCATCTGCGTAGGGTGAAGAAAATGGATATTGCTATAGCAAGACAGAAATACCAGTGTACACAAATCTATTGCCATAATCTAGCCAAAATGCAGTGCAGGCAATCTGAAGTGCATTCCAAGGATCCCCAGTTGCTTTGAGCAGTTTATGATTGAAGAAAGCTGCTGCATCTCCGTACCAATAGTTCCATTTCCCAGCTGCATCAGCCATGCGCAGGTGTGGGGAGGCATTAGGGCCAATAGGCAATCTCTCCTGACAGAAAGCAAATCCCTTCCAACAGCTGCACCTCTGGCTCCATCCAGCTGATAGTGCTGCATCTCACAGACTCCTCTCCTGAAATCTGAATGTGCTCATCCTCTGGGCTGGTACAACCAGCGCAGCTGTACTGACGTGACTGAGTCTGCTAGTTTGCAGTTAGCTGGGCACTCAGCTCTCTAGGGGTGTAGTGGGGAGCATGGGGAACAGGCCTTCAGTGAGCTGTGGGACCCTGCCAGCATCTGACACTTTGCTTCTTTTCTCGATGCAGGTACTTTAAACAATAGCCCTGAACCTCTGCTCTTGGTGTAGCTGCTCTAATGACAGGTGAAGTTTTGTGTGAAGTCATACCTGTTCTGCCTGCTTCTGTACTAATCCGTAAGAACTGGGTGACCTTACTTTCTCAAAGCTCTTTGTTTCTGGGTGTGTGGATACAGGATGATATTTGGAAAGGACTTACTTATATCTCACCTGACTAACTCTCTCTGCATCTTGATGTGGAGAAAATAGGAGAGAATGCAGAAACAGTTTTATGCAACTTTTTGCTTTGTTGGGATGATGATACCAGTTTTTCACCAGTCTAATTGAATGAACATGAATGAAAGGTTTCTTGAGTTGCTTTTTTTAAAAAAGAATATTTAAAAACTGAATTAATAAATGCTAGGAACAGTAAGAGAATGCAACTTAAGCTAATTCTCTGATAGGTCCAACTTTAAGGTGTGTAGAACAGGATGAAAAATGCCACATGACCTAAAGTTCTGACTGCTAGAAACAAATTCTGCCATTCAAGTCTTTATAGTACATTACTCTCAGTGGATGTTGGTGGTGGTTTTGGAACAGGTCCACCATGTGAGTGTAACACTGAACTGGATATCAGCATCCTTGCACAGCTAACCACAAAATTGAATTTATTTTGTTAATTTTCTTTTCACTGGCAAATAGCCATTGCACTGTCATGATGCCAGATATAATATTAGATAAAACATTTATTTTGGTAGCTTGAGTAGTAGGTTAGCTAGATGCAAAAATCTGAAATATAAAGGAACTGCAATGTTTGCCACACCTTAAGGAGAGCCTAAGATACATTTAATAAAAAAGATGCACCTTTAATGCACAATTATCTTAATTCCTCTCATGCTTCTGTCTTAAATTCAACTTAAGTACTTGTCTGGATGGCTTAAGTTTGCAGTATGTTCACAAACCAGTCCAGTCTTTTTACATTTAGATATGCACTCTATTTGAGTAGTATATCAGCATTTCTTGAGTGCTTAGAAATGGACACATCTTTTGTCAGTCTGGACAAATAACGAGCTCTGTTCTATTTTGTGGTCACTGTCTGTCTGAAGATGAGAAGTTAAAAGCTAATACTGCCTACTGCATGTCTTCTCACATATAGAATGCTTTGTTATTCCCATTATGTAAGATAAATTTCCAAAGACTACAAAGGCATGCAACATTCAATTGATAAAAATCCCATTTGCTGTAAAACTTTATGGAAAGTGGCTATTAATAAATACAGGAACTGTATATCTAGTTACTCAGCTGGCTTTGCAGAGGAAGCAGCAAATACAGGAGTACTTAGTGTTCAAGTATGGCACATCCTCTTTTCCAGCCTTCATTCAGCATACTAAAAACCTTAGTTTGTGACTGACAAATTTAGATCAGTTCTCCATTAACTTTTAGACAAGGTAGCAGAATTAAATGCCACCTTTACTTAGAGTCATTCCTCAGAGAATCCAATTGTATTGCATGTTCAGATCTAGGCACTTGTCATATCACAAGGTATATAAAATGGTAAAGATTCTGCTGTGGAAGCCCAAATGTATAAAGACATGAAGAAAAACCTGCATGTAGAAATGTAGTTGATATTGAGCCAGTGCTAATAGATCAGCACAGAGAGGCAGCAAGTGCTGCAGGCTCCAGGGCTGCTCTGCAGGTGTGTAACACTTCATACCCTCAACTGCTGCAGTAAAGCACATTTTTGCATGGATCTGATTTCTTTTTTCCACCTCTTCACTGAAGCATATAAGAATACTAAACTGCTTGAATAATTAGAAGAGCGAGGCACCTAGTGATACTACAGTAAGTGATGATAATAAAGTCTGTCTAGGATCAAACTTTCTGTTTGGAGGAGCCTGTCTCTTTTTATGTGAGCCCAGGAAGAGGAGTGAATATTATGGTAGCTTTTACACGGCAGTTAAATACCTTAGCTGAACTGTGGCATTTTTACTGAAAAGAACATAATGTCTATCCTTCTTGTTCTTCTGCTAGAGAAAAGAAGTGATTGATTCTTTGCTCAGTACTTTATTTAGTATTTAGGTGAACACTGTAGAGAAGAGAAATACTAATTTGTTACAGCTCTTTAAGAAATAAAAATACATAGCCTTAGGATAAGTGGGAAGACATAAAGTAATAAACCAGTGATAGAGCTCTTCCACTTCATCTCAGGATATATATTTAATTTTGTCCTTTTTTTGCCAGCTTTTCTCCTCCTGAGAAAAAATGCCAGACTTTCTTGGTATCCTTCTCCTTTGTAGCACTTGCTAATGAAAATCGTGCATTTGCCTCCATGTAGTGGGTTGACCCTGGCTGCATTCCAGACACCCACCAAAGTCTCTCTCTCACTCCCCTCTGCACCTGCACCTTCCCCCCACCTCTCCCTCCTTCTCAACTCTACCTCCTCCCCAGAGTGGAACAGGGACACAGGTAATGGAGGTTATGGTCAGTTCATCACGTGTTTATCCTGCTGCTCAGGGAGAGGAGTCCTTCTGCTGCTCCAGGGTGGGGTTCCCCCCACAGAAGATAGTTCTCCATTAAGTTCTCCAATATGAGTCCAATCCCATGGGTAACAGTTCTCTAGTATGGGGTGCAATCCTTCAAGGACAGGCTGCTCCAGCCTGGGTCCCCCGTGGAGTCACAAGTGCCACCAGCAAACCTGCTCCAGTGTGGGCTCCTCTCTCCACAGGTCTGCAGGTCCCTGCCAGGACCCTGCTCCAGCACGGGCCTCCCACAGGGTCACAGCCTCCTCTCAGGCACCCACCTGCTCTGGTGTGGGTCTCCTCCATGGGCTGCAGGTGGATCTCTGCATCCCTGAGGATCTCCATGGGCTGCAGGGGCACAGCTGCCTCACCATGGGCTGCACCACAGGCTGCAGGGGAATCTCAGCTCTGGTGCCTGGGGCACCTCCTGCCTCTCCTTCTGCACTGGCCTTGGGGTCTGCAGGGCTGTCCCTCTCATGTTCTCACCCTGCTCTTCTCTGGCTGCAACTGTGACTATGACTTTTTTTTAATTCTCCTTAACTGTGTTATCACAGAGGTGTTACCACCATTTCTAATTGGCCTAGCCTTGGCCAGGAGCATGTCCATCCTGGAGCTGTCTCACATTGGTTCTGCTGGACATGGAGGAAGCTTCTGGCAGGTGCTCACAGAAGCCACCCCTGTAGGCCCCCCACTACCAAAACCCGGCTGCACAAACCCAATGCACTCCATTACTTAACATCTCTTGGGCTTTGTGGGTTTAATTTTGGGTGCTTCTCCCTCTCTGTATTTTCTGATACCCCCCTTTTTTATTTTTCTCTGCTCTTCAGTGATTCTTTTAGTACCATTGCCCATGATTGTTTTAGGACATACAGTTGCATGGTAAAGTAAGTACTCATAGGCAGTTCTGAAATGCTGCTGAACTGAATGTTGGTACCATAATATTGAATATGCTTTTGATGGGTGGAGCCTTTAGTGCTAAATATTATACAGCTTTGGATGGAGATTTTTTTTTTTCCTCTGAAAGGGAAGAAGAATATATCCAGGAGAAATGAAAAGATTATCAAATACATATGAATATTTATTTGCATAAATATGCAGCATTTCCTTATTTCATATGTTACTTATATGTGTGTGTTTCTAATTTCAAGTTGTAAATTGGTTTACTGACTGCATGAAATGTAGATGTATAAATCAGTAATCTCAAGGAAAAATTCTGCTGAAGTATTTTGTTTGACATATATCTAGAAATCATAATGGTATACAGCATTGACTAATAATCAGCAATGTTAGCATTTGAAAGTAATCTTCACACTTTGTTTAGTATAAAACCATATGTACTTTCATAGAGGACTTCAGCAAAAGCTTTAGAGATAGTCTTACACATTCTTCTGGCAGAAGAACTTATGCAGAAAAACATCTAAGTACAATGATTAAATTATTTGAATGTGTTCTCTAGTGACCTGCAGTGCTTTTCTGTTTCGCTCTGACTCTGGCATTTTTCTTCTATTAAATACGTTCTTATTGTAATGTATAAATTCTATTAAATTGAAGTGCCTCTAGCAGTTATGTTACAAGCAGTATAAAGTTCCATTGTGATTATATATCTGTTAGTTCAAATGTATTTACAAGGTTTTTATGCCTTTTCTTTTAATGGCAGTAATTTTGTACACTTTAACTTGCTTGCAGTGAAATGCTTATGTTAAAAGCCAAGTAAATGGAAAGCCCTGAATTATTTTGAGCTGTTTGCAGCCTATTGTCTGATCTTCTGCCAACTTTTTGTGTCACCATACTTGTTAGTACAGTGCAAGTTCTCTCTACCATCTACGGTGTAATTTAATGGTAGAAGTGAATCTTGTGTGAAGTCCTGATTACCATGTATCTCAGTGGGGGGTGAGTGAGTAATAAAATACCAGCTGTAGTCTCCCTTAATGCTGCCCAGCCAGAGAAGTAGCCAGCACCACCACAGAGCCAGGCACCTGCCATCTCCATCCAGAGGACCCCCATTCCCAGTCCTGCTTTCACAGAGGTCAGTGCTCTGACCCCTGCCTTCAGAGAACCTAAAGCCATTCCTGAGATTTATTCATCGTTTCACCTGCTGCAAGATTTTTGTGAACTCTTTCATATTCCAGAATGAAAAAAGTCCTGTGAACACAGGAACTGGCTACCAAAGTTAAAATCCCAGTTTTTTTAGAAGACAGAAACCTGTACTGTGTGGCTTCTTGTCCCACTTGGTGAAAGATTACTTTTATGAAGGAATCAGGAGTGGTACTGAACAACCATTCCTTGTGATTTCAAACCCAGCATTCCAGTGAAACCTTAAGAATCTTGAATTTGCTAATAAGATGTGCAGGTAGCTTGTAACCTTACTACAGACTTCTTGGGACTTTCTTTTTGGTTTAAATAAGTGGATTTGTATCAGATCTGTCCTGCTTTCTTTTTGCTCTTCACTGGTATATGAGAAAATGTCCCACTTCCTCATAATTTACTTTGCATATCCTTTGGAAAAAGTCAAAACAGAGCTGAGCTGGGCATAAACCCCTTGATTTTTAGGACTTCTGTAGAACATAGTGCTTTGGTTTTGGTAGTGTGGTTTGGTTTGGTTTTGATTATGGAAAAGCACTTTTTCATACAGTAAACAGCCATCCAGGAGTCTTTATAAAACATAAACATTACTTTTCAAGGAGGCAGTTCTGGTGACCTGTACTCCACAGAAGATACTCAGGTTCATATATATGCAATACCTTGTGCTTTATGTATAGCATGTGATACAGCCATGAGAGTAATAGTAGTATAGTGTAAAAGCAGTTGGATAGTTTGTACAATAGGAACAGTAGCAATTGTGTAATATATATATTTCTTACAGAAGCACAAAGATCTCTTTAAACTTTTGTTAACCGCTTAACTAGCCTGCATTGTCTAGTCAGCTGTAAAAATTTGTGTTCTCAAGGTGGAAAAGGCCAAATGAAGCCATAGTCCATGACTCCAGCAGAACATTTGCATTTATAATGAGATTTTTTTTTCAGCTAGTGTTTTGCAATTAATTAAAATTAGGGAAATGGTTACTGCTTAAGGAAATTGAAAAGTTATTCTTGGGCCTATGTTCCTTGCGTCTAAATCCAGAATCTTTATGTATCTGACTTACCATATTGGTGGAGCGCTTTTGCCTAGATCCTACAAGAAGGCTCTTATTTGTCCTATACAAGTAAAACCAGGAAATTTTTATTTTACATTTTCTTGTTTAAATAAAATTATGTGTGATGAATATCATCAGGCTGTGAATATAAAAAGTTAATATTCCCCTAGTTTCAGAAAATTTTCTGTGATGTAGTAGCTGTTTTGGGGAAGAGTGAAATATTACAGTCACTTAAGAGTTGGACTTGATGATCCTTGTGGATCCCTTCCAAGTCAGGGGATTCTCTGATTCTGTGATATCATTTAGCCTAGAGGGGGACTTCCTAGACCCAGACATACTTCTTACCTGCTTCTCAGTATTTCATTCAGGAAGAACATCCTGCCTGAAAGTCAACATATGTGGTTAAAGTTAGATGCATGTGGCAGGATAAGCTCTCTTTGGGAGAACCTTTTTATTCCACCCCAAAGGAATGGCATTTTACACCAGCAAGGAAATTTACTTGCATCCCAACTGGATTAATAGTAGTACACATCAGGCAGCTCATGAAAGCAGGTGAGAGATTCATTTAGTAATGAATATCTAACTGCATCAAAGACGAAAGATGTATGCATATCCATAGCATATTATGGGTAGTCTGTTATTGACAGCTATTGATACCTACGGTTCTATGATGTTGAAAAGAAAAATTAAACCAACTCTGTAGAGGTGATAGGCAGTGTACCAAGTAAAGATGAAAAGCATTCATGTCACACTAATCTGGATTGGGGGTACAGCGTGGGATGGAAAAAACTGCGTTCTGCAAGCAGATGACAGATTTTAAAATTTGTATGAAATACAAAGTCAAGTGAAGACTTATTTTTCAACAACTTAAATGAGAACTAAAAGTAACTTAACACTTTACTATGCTGAATAGACAAGTTGTTATGCTCCTGTTGTCATTTTAAGTTTTTTTTTTTTTTTTTTACTTTTGGGAAGCAGCGCAAGAAATCCTGGAAATTATAGAAAGTGATCCATATTATCCTGGTAACATTCTACTGTGCCCGGAAATAGGTGGTTTATAAGTGTAAAGATGGTGTACAATGGATTCAACACCTAAGAAAGTAGAATATGCATACCATGTGATCTCTTGTTTGGAACATGTGACAAAATTATTTCAGTCACTTTGCAAACATTTATTTTTGTAATGGATGCTTTCAGCTGGGTTTTGTGGGTTTTTTAAAATTTATTATGAATAATCAGATGTTTATGTCATATATCATATTTTAGTCTGTGAAAATCTGTAGCTGCTTAGTACAGAAATCAGGATGGAGCCCTTAGGAGATGAGGAGACACCCACTGAGAGGGAATAACTTTATAGAATGTGAGGGACACACAGGTGTAGAGGAATGATGGCTGAGCAATAAACCCTCTGTACAGCAGAGACCAGAAGTCTGAGAACAGTGGGAACCCAGGCTTCAGAGAGACATTCCCTGGAGACCCAGAGAGCACTGTGCTCTCTGAGACTGTTCTGCAGCTCTGGTATCTGGTGTGCTGAACTGAGAACAAGCCTAAGAAAAGAGAATTGATTTACAAGGGTGCAGTGGGCAAGGTGGAGATAAGGTTATGTATGTTATAGATTTTTTTGGTTTTCCTCATTTTGAGTTTTCTCCACCCCCAGGAAAGAAATCAGCTGTTCTAGTGTCTGTTCTAATAAAACCTAACTTTCCTATTAAAAAGCTGGTTTAGAATGTTCACTGTGGAAAAAAAAGTTTGAGCAGTGTGACCACAGAGCTGTGGGCAGGGCAGGGCCTGCTGCAGCACAGCATGCAGTCAAGAACAAACCTGCATACTGGGGAAGGTTGTGGCACCAGGTTCATGTCTGTTACAAACTGACAAATTACCAAATTACAGCTGTTCTGGATTTTTCCCTGTGGTGTTGCTCGTGTTTCCAGCATACCTGCTGCATGTTTATATGTATGATTAGTTCAACATAAAGCACTTGACCATTAAGAAATTACTTACTACTTCAGTACACAATTAATTTAGAATGTGATTAATGAAAGTAAGCTTAATCCATGTTCTAAAACATCCCTGTTTTTACAAAGCTGCTTGGAAACTGTGTAAGTAAATTTAATTCGAATCTAGTTAAAGAACCAGAGATAAATGGATGAAGGAAATAGTTTAAAATAAAACACATGGAAGTTCTGCATTCTTTCAGATTTTACTTTTCCAGAGTGTTTTGAAATAGGGTTTACTGGAAGAACCATGTAATAAATTGCAGTTGTGGCAGCTCTTTCATATATGGGGTTAAATATAATTGGATTTAGATGCTTTGTAAAAAGTTAAGAAATATTGCAAAATATTGCAAAAAAATAGAATTGAGTGTAAACTGAAATATTGAGGTGATAACTGACGTAAGTTGGGGAGATTGTTGCTGAGTATCTTCATTTTGCTATGTCAGTGTCTGTGTACTTTTATGTAGATCTTCTGTGCTAAAGATTGTACTTTAGTTTACATCTGCTCTTAGATGCTGTTTTATCACAGGGGAACACTACTACTGTTTTTCAGTAGATAACCTATTTTTCCAGTATTTCTCATTTTCCAGTTTGTGTTCATATACTCTTAATAATGTCTAAACATTTTGAGCTATTTTTGCTGGTATATTTGGAAAGAACATTTTAAATGCTGCACAGGATTTTAAAATTGCAATGTTTCTTATAATTTCTGGTGTTATTCTGGGCAAATGGAGAGCTTTGGATTCTTTACACTAACCATTGGTTGAAAACCATTTCTGGGAAAAAAGGCTTTGAAGAGAATCTGAACATATGTCCTGAAAATTAAAAGAAAGAACAAATATTTAAAATAGAAATGTGACATCAGGTATTTAAAATGTTTCCAGTTTTTTAATAGAAATGGTACAAATCTCCCCCTCACATTCATAGTGGTACTATCTGTTCTAATACAGAGATGTAATCTTATTTAGGCAAAGACTAAGAAGATTTCTGTATTTAGTAGCAATTAGTCTTTGTGGCTGCTTAAGATTCTTGAGCATTTCTGATTCAGTAGCCTTCAAATCAGTTACTGGTTGTCATTGAATCTCTTTTTTCTTGTATGTGAGTATGCTCAGCTTTGTGATTTTACTCTATTTTCCTCACTGAGTCAACATAATTCTTAGTGGTTTTGGGGACCACAACTGAGCCCATTTGGGAAGTGCTGTATGATGCCTCTAAATAATGGTGACTGAGTCTGACTGTTTGCACATCACCCCAAAATGACTGAAGACAGTGAGTTTGAAATTTAAAACAAGAAAGGATCACTAAAAGGTCAAAATATTTGCTTTTGTTTAAAAATTAGGTCACTGAATGGTACAGAATTTGTATCAGAAATACTTATATTCAAGAAAGATTGGGGGCTTCATCAAGTATAGCTTTCTGTATAAAGTAACAGAAGGCCCAAAACATTACTGCTAAAATTAATTCATGCATTAAGATAGTTTCCTATATCTCCTGGATGCCTTAGATCAGTGTGTGTGTGGACTGAGTGTCCATACCAAAAAGCAAAGCAAGCTTCGAGTCTGTTTCATCGTGTATCCAGCTGGGATTGGGAACGCTCACTGCTGAAAGATCAGAGAAGCAGCAGAGAGCGCAATAATGGGATCTTCAGTTTCTCCCTTACTGTCTCACCAGGATGTTGTGAAAAGTTTCAGATTTTAGACACAGTCAATAAAATAACCAAGACATTGGTGTGAGAGGAAATGAGACCCTTCACTTTATCCTACATAGAGTTTGGTTCACAAGAGGCACATCACAACAGCAGCCATTGGGTTCAACACGCTGAAAAAACAACAGGAAACAAACAACAGTGCACAACAATTCAAGAAAGAACACTACACAAAAATAAAGATACTTACTAAAAAGAACCTAAAAAAGGTCAGCTAAGAGAAGGAAGTTGTATCAGGTAGTATGGAAGTTACTTAAGGACACCATATGTGATATTCAAGGCCAGCGCTCACCACCTGTCATGACAGGCTTGAGAAAAAGCAAGAGAAAGACAGCAGAGCCAGACAACAGAGTAAAGGAAGTTGTTAGAAAGAAGGAGGTGTCTTTTAAAAAAACAGAATTCACACCCAAACGATGTATTAAACATATTTAAATGTAAGAATGTGGTAAGACAGGCAAAGGAGTGTTTGAGCAAATGTTATATAGAATTAAAACTGAATAGGTCTTACTTTTGATGCACCAGGAGCAATGTGTCTGCCACTCTTTTGAGCCAATGATCTTGGTGTAGAATGAGTATTTAGAGAGGCTTGTTTCAGGGAAGTTAAATAAATCCTTTGCATTGCTGTTAGCTGTGGAAAAAATACTATGGAGAATCCCATGATGCAGCACTTCTTCCTGGCTTTTCTGAAAGGATATGTGAAATTCAAGTGATTTAATGGTCATGCAACAAAATAAATTTAAAAAATAAAATCACAAGTACCAGATTTTATTCACCTAAACTTTCTAAAAGAATTTAAGGAAAAAAAATTGCCCATATTACTGACAATGATGCATAGCTACTTGCTTTTCAAATTGCCTTGTTGTCAGAGACTTCGAGGTTAGATAGTGTGAAGCTGGTTTTTTAAAACAGTTCTTAAATCTTCCAGGGAACTGCAAGCCTGTTATCCTGTTGTTTGTTTTAGGCAGTTCAGCACAAATTATGATGCAAAATTATATTTGTGGATGCTTGATAACCTGTGATCTGCATGGGACAGATCACAGAAGGTTTGCAAAGAGGAAGTATACAAACATCTTGAAATCTTTGAAGATGTAGGAAATACATGGATAAGGATCATGCTACAGCTGATGTGGTTTCCTTGAATTTCCACCAAGCTTTTGATAAAACCCCTCTCCAAAGAGGGCATATAGACATAATAGGAAAGATGAAGCCGTAGAATAGATAAGTAGTTGGAGAGAATGAAGCAGTTCTCAAAACAGAGGTCACAACTGGAGGCTTGTGTTCAGTAGATGGTCAGGTGAAGTGCTATCAGAAGGTTTCCTGATGGCTACATACTGCACTAATGGCTAGAGTTGGTTGCAGTGTAATCCCAGATTGAGTGATTTGTCAAGAATGACAGATGAAACATATCTTAGACAGTTGTCAAGTGATGTACTTAACGAAAAAAATAACCAGTCAAAATTCACCTGCAAAATGGTGAGCTCAGAACTGACTCTTACCAAGCAGGAGTAAGATTTTACAATACGATGAATAACCATGAAAACAACATTTTAGCACTCAGCAGCAATCAAAAAGCAAAAATATGGCAATTATTAGGGTAAAAAGTGCAAAAGAATGGCCATTATAAGTCCAGAGTTCACGTTTTCTTGAATGCAGCGTATGGCTACTGTTTGATACAGGATATAGAAGTAGGTAGGTGTTTGATGTGACCAAGTACAATTTGTCCTATGGCAGGAATTTGACTAAACTTATGAGTAAGAAAAATTCATCTGTATATACAGTGAGATGAACATTTATGATTGAAGATTTATGCAGAAAGTGGTATCTGCCTTTAACTGAGTATTGTCATTAGCATTAATTGGATTTGCTTAAAATCCAGGAGGTAATACTCCTTTGTGGTAGGCAGCACTTGTGCAACATTTGCCAGTTTTATGTGAATTCTTCATTTGTCAGCACACAAACATAGTATGAATGAAAAAATAAGACAATCCCTATCCTGAACAGTTTCCAGTCTTTTGCAGGTTTCTACATTACAAGTGTTGCACATTAATAGAAGTTTTAAAGTTTTTAAATGGGTTTTCTTTCTCTGATTTCAAATTATTTGAAGTTGTTTCCCCAAAAAAGAGTGAAGAAATAGTAATGTAATTTTGTGTGCCTGAGATCTTTCCAGTATTGCTTTTATTCTAATGAACCATTCCATTTTATTGCATTCTCCAGCCACAGCTTTTCACTCTTGGTCAAATTGCAGCTACAAATATCTTAATTGGCACTAAAATTAACATTCAGTTTTTGCCTTACAAGATCCTGAACCAAAATTAAACTCCTCTGCTTTGAGTGCATGGGACACCATGGAAGATTCATCCAGTATTAAGGAGAAGAAAAGAGCTTAAACTGGCTGAAAAATCAGGAGGACATACGTCCTGTTTCATCTGAAAAAAGAAACCAACCCAAAGCCAAAAAACCAAAACCCAACAGAATTACAGAATTACCATGAGCAACATCCAGACAGCCAACTGTGGGACTTGAACAGGAGAGCCAGCTGCCATACTTGAGTCATGATGAGCACATTATATGGATTCCTAAAGCTGAGTGGATATTCTTTGTTTTCCTCAGTATGCTTTACATATTTTTTTCTCTCTTTTTTTTCCCCCCTGTTCTAAAAGTATGTTCTAGTAATAGTCAGGGACCTGATTTTAAAAAATCACTAGCATTCAAAAATCCCAGCTTATTCTCATAGCCAAACTTCATTTTGCATACTGTGGAACTTCATATCCCTTAGTCTTGCCGACATCTAAGTAATCAGCCTCCCATTTTTCATTGTCTTATAGGATGCTGTCTCACAATGTTTCCATCTGGCATTGTCTGAAGGAACTGAAATTGTAAAGATAAACTCGAGGAAGCTTATATTTTCCATCATGGAGTTGCCAGCAGTGTGTTCATGCTGATGGTTGGTCTGGACAGGAAGAAGTCAGCTTAGCTCTTAGCCTGTGTTAAGCTTCCTATTTAATCTCTTTGTGTCTCCAGCTGCTCTGATGATGAATACAAAGTAACTTCCTAATATAATAGAATTCAGTAGAAGTTAGCTTATAGGGAATCTTCCTGTCAATATATTTTTTTCTATTTTCCATTGTTTTCTGCTTTTCCTTGAAGATAGAAACTGGCTGTGCTGACTTTTCATTATCACAGTTCAGTAAGCTCTATGTATAAATGGAGTCCTCTTATTTCATTTGAAGTCTCCTTTTTTAGGTATTTCTACCTCTGTTCTGTTAAAGAAACATGCAGTTTGAATGAAGAAAACATTTAAATCCTTCAGACAAGATAAGATGGGCTGTTAGAAAATTATTTTTTCTGTTAGTGCTGACTTGCATTCTGAGGCTGCTCTCGTTCCTACTTCCATATCATACTGTCAGTCAGGGTAGTGTCACTGTGCACCTGTGTGGTAAACTGCATCCAAAAAGGAATCTATGCAAAAAAAAATGAACTCTGAATAGTTCCTGAGGAAGGGGTTCTTATTAAGGCTCAAAGAAATGCCTATGAAATTATGACTTTGGCTGGAAAATGTATATGGGCATTACATCTGGAAGATACTTTGCTCAGTCTGTAAGAGCACCAAGTGCAGACTAAACAGGTTAGAGTCAATTGCTCCTGGATAGTTGGATTATGTGACCAATTGAGCAACTTGTGGAGAAGAGATAGGTCTTAGGAGGAAGAGAGGTGACGGCTGCTTATGGAACAGGAGAAGAATCATTCAGCTCTTGTGGAATTAGAGCAAGCTGTAGCTATAGTTGTGGCTAGAGTTAGTGTGGTTCAAAAGCTATTCCTGTCATTTTTGCTTAAGTACTCACTCAACATACTGAGATTGCTTGCATAGCGTATATTCCCTGCATTTTTTTAGAATTACCTAGCTTTGACATAACAAATTTTTTCTGTCAGTGGGAAAAATTATTAGAACCAGATTTGTATCTATTGAAATTTTATCAGGCCTCCCTACTGGCTTGAAATGTAGAGAATCATTCAAAAGTTGGGTCTTGTTTGGGGTTTTTTATAAAACAGTGGATTTCTTAATTAGGAAAAAATCATCTGATGAGCAGACTTACGTTAAGAAACACCTTCCTGTGTACCAGTATTTTCTGTAAAAGAGACTGATTCTTCTCAGCTGTTGCAAGCATCTAGTCAGAACTCCTCATCTAGATTTCCTTTGTGGTTAATGGAAGGGGAGAGAGCAAGGTAAGTTCTTCAGGTTGCATTTCGATCCCTGCTGGTTTAGGATGAGATAAACTGCTTTCTGAAGAAGAAAGTGTCTTTGGGGTTATCAGAGGGAGTATAGGTCTAAGTATGCACTAACTATTTTCAGGCAGCTAAAGCTGTGGGAGGCGAATCCCACTGAATATGTCATTTGTTAAGGTCATTGTGTAGGCTGTGACATAAACTTTATGGTGTATGTTTCTTGTATAACTTTCATATATAATTTAGCATGGCTGTTGTAATCAAGTAGCCTTGCTGGCTATATGAACAAGCAGTTCTCTTGGCTCCTCTGCATGCCACACGCATGGGAAATCTATAGCAAACTGTGCCATTAGTGAAAAAAAAGGTTTTACTTTCTTCTATTAGCTTGTGAAGCTCAGATTAATTTCATGTCACCTTGTTTTCACATGAGGAGGCAGAAATTAAGTATTTTATTACTCTTGCATGTCAAATCATACAAATCTTTTTGGAGTTTCTTTCTCTGCTAATTTCTGTGAAAGTCCTCCTTTTGCCTGCCAAAATCTTACTGTTCTGGAATAATGCTAAGAAACACAGCATTACAAGCTTGAACAGTACAATAGGTTTATATAATAGCTTTGGAATATTTTTCTTGTTATTTTCCATCTCTTTTCTTATGTATGCAAACAAGGTGTTAGCTGTTATGATCACTGATACCAACTGAGCAAATGTTTTTGTTGAGCTTTCCATGCTGATGCACAGGTATGGCTTTTGTTTTTCCTGAGCTGATAACAGCTCACTTTACCCCTACCAGTGAGCTGTTTGAATTAATCCCTTTTGCGTGCATTGCTTTGCATTCGTAAGCATCTAATTGTATTTGTTCCTGGTGTTGAATCACTGGTAGCTCCCACACATGGAACAGTAGATACTACACAGATACTAGAATGCAGGGCAAAGAATGACCAAAACTCTTAAAGGACTGCCACTCTAGCTCCTCAGGAGAACTAGGCAGAGTCTTGTATTTGTTTCCTGTGTTGGAGGAAAGTCAGCATAGTTCTGGTTTCCTTTCAGTCAGGCATTTATCTTAATACCTACACATGGGAAGCCTATATTCATTCTGCCTTTTGACAGCTTCACTGTGGTCTCTTCAGACCTGCTGTCCTGAGCTACTTAGGATAAGGAAACCTTTGGATTTGACACAAAATAGTGGTTGTCTTAAGCCCCATCCTGGCTTCTGCCTTGTTTCTTTTCAAGCAATTCCAATCCAAAGAAGGGCACTTGGCTGCACACCATGCTGTAGTTTCACTGAGATTTGGGGGTCTCACATGCTTAAAGAACAAGTTAGGCTGCTTTGCTGAGAGCATAGATTAAAGTAGTGTTATTAGCAAACAGTGCTGTTCAGGTTAACAGAGGGCTGAGAAATTTTGCAAAACAATGTATATATATTTGCAGTGAAATTCTCCTATTTTAACACAAATACTTCCATGAAAATCCACATTAGATCTCAAGATGAAACACTGATGTTTTGTTTATAGCATCTTTCACCATTCATATCTGCCTTCAGTTCTGATATTTTATTCCTTCAGGATGACACAGACGTTACTTTTCCCCCATCCCATATGTCCAAATCACACATAAAGATATTTAGCTCAAATACCATGGATGCGAAGCATTCCACACTGTGGGTCCAGGGTGACGTTTGGCGTGTCTTTAATGTGCTGTGATGTTCAATTACAATACAGCAAATTTATTTTTATGCAGCCTTCTTCATTGAAAGTATGGAAAATTGCTTTGCAGTGAGTCATCTGACAGCTAAAGAACTAAAAGTCTGTAGTGGTATTTAAGGAGAAAGTGGCTCAGAGCTGACAGAGTTCAAGACAGAAAAAGAAACAGAAATTAAAGAGAGGGCCTCCAACCATGGAGAAAATAGCGACAAAGACTGGTTAGGGGGAGGAGTGATGAGAAAGCCAAACACACTGAGAATGTCTGAGACAGTTCAGGAGATTATGCATATTATTCTGAAACAAGCATTAGGCTTCAGATGACTCTCCTGTATCACACCAACCTTAGCCAAGGAAGGTTGCTTTGACCCTAAGAGAATGGTGCAAAATCCAGATAAATAAGAGTACTAGGCTCATGGCACTGTAAGGAATTTAGAAGCATGCAGGTAGGGGTTGCAGGAAGGATTAATGTCTTAACTTTCTAGAGGAAAACATTAGAATGTGGTGTTTTCACCTTGGCTGAATGCCAGGCACCCAGCAAAGCTATTCTATTACTGTCCTCCTCAGCTGGACAGGAGATAGAAAATATTACTAAAGGTTCACAAGATAAGGGCAGGGAGAGATCACTACTGGTGTGGGCAAAACACTCAGCTTGGGGAAACTAATTGAATTTATTACCAATCAAAATTAGAGCAGGATAGTGAAAAGTAAAATCAAATCTTAAAAGCACCTTTCTGTTCTCCCCGCCTCTCCCCCATGTCTTCCCAGGCTGAACTTTATTCCCTGTTCTCTACCTCCTCCCCACCAGTAGTGCAGGGAGATGGGGAATGAGGGTTACAGGATCTTCATCTCCTCAGGGAAAGGAGTCCTTCCCCTTCTCCAGCATGGGGTCCATCCCATGGGAGGCAGTCCTCCAGCATTAGTCTTTCCCACTGACTGCAGCTCTTCATGAACTTCAGGAACAGTTTCCTCCAGTGTGGGTCCTCTGTGGGGTCACAAGTCCTGCCAGCAAACCTGCTCCATTGTGAGCTCCTATCACCACAGGACTACAGATCCTGCCAGGAGCCTGCTCCAGCGTGGGCTTCCGATGAGGTCACAGCCTCCCTCAGGCTTGCACTTGCTCAAATGGAGGGTCCTCCACAAGAGGATCTCTGCTCCACTATGAATCTCTATGGCCTGCAGGTGCACAGCTTCTTCACCATGGTCTTCAACACAGACTGCAGGGGAATCTGCTCTGGCAGCTGGAAATGCCTTCCCCACTGACCTTGGTGTCTGCAGAGTTGTTTGTCTCACCTGTTCTCACTCTGTTCTTCTCTAGTTGCAGTTGCTTCTGCACAGTAACTTTTTCCCCTTCTTAACTATATGTTATATATATGTGTGTATATATACATACAAATATATATATATATGGATAACTGTGTTACCCCAGAGGCATTACTGCCATCCCTGATGACTCAGCCTTGGCCAGCAGCAGGTCCATCTTGCAGCTAGCTGACATTGGCTCTGCCGGACATAAGGGAAGCTTCTGGCAACTTTTCACTGAAGTCACCCCTGTAGCCCCTGTGACCAAAATCTTGTCATGCAAACTCAGTACCTAGAAAAAAACAGGCATTCTGCAATCCATGATGTTTAAATGTGTGAAGATTTTGTTAGACCATGAATGAGGGAATTCCAGTTAGTTAGACAGCAATTATTATAGACATGAATATGGACTTCAGCAGCAGTGCATTCAGAGGGGAGATGGGTTTGCTTCTGGCCAAATCTTCCTTGGCTAGGGCTAGAGGGGCTAGTCATCAGAAGTGAGTGTGTGGGAAAAGCAATCAGTTCAGGGTCAGAAATTACTTTAAAACTTGGGCTTTGTGTACAGGGATAAGATCTGAGTAAAGAAGCGCAAAAGCTGCCTTGAAGAGCAAGAGGGACTTATTTCCTGTGACATCTGAGGCTTTTGAAGAATTAGGTAGTAAGGAAATTATAATGTAGCAAGGGAAAAACAGAACCAAGGCAGGCTGTTAAAGAGATTAGAGATTACTTACCAAGGTCACCGTTGCCTTGCATGCTTTTCCTGTAAAGTTGATGTCCAAAACTGAGCTAGCAGTAAGATATCCCAAAGGAGGAGAATGTTTAAGGAGGAAAAAAGAGATGAGTCAGAAACAGATGCCTGGTGTTTTTAAAGCACAGCACTGTCATGAATGGATATCATCAATATAAACACTATCATCTTTCATTGTAAATTATGTACAGTCTTCTTGTGTTCTTGGTCAAGTCTACCAGCTGGTGGTGTGGGACTCTTTGGGGAGCTCCCTCATGTTGTGTCACTCAGTCAGCCGATACGTTTTTTTGCTCTGGGCATTCTTTTGACCTCACTCTGTATAGAACCATATTATCTGCCTTAAGAAAGTAAATGAGATGTAAAGTATGTAGCATGAAGGAGAATACAGTCTTTATTGAAAGCAGAAGGGAAAAAAGCTTGTCTTTTTAATGCATTCAGAAAAGTTGACTTTGACATTGTAGTACTGAAAGACATTGTAAGCATAAAAGTAAGGTTAGAGCCACTCAGGTATCCCAGAATTTGAAGGGTGTCATATTTCATTATATGCAGTTCTAAAATGCTTATTACAGATCTTCTTATTTACAGCTCTCATGTCTCTTTTGAATCTACAGAAGAAGAATATCAAGGGCAAACCAAGAGAAAGCGCATTCGAAGGAAGAAACAAAAGAGCAGTTTACAAATCTCTAGTAATTTACATGGAGAACAAACAGATTTGGGAATGCAAGAGACTGTTGTTCAAGATAATTTACAGCTGCAGCAAACAGACGGTCCCAAAATAAGTAAAAACAAAAAGAGGAAAATGAAAAAGAAGCGACAGAAAGAAAAAAAGAGAGCAGCTGGCTTAGTAACAAAAACTACCAGTGTGGATTTTACATATCATCCTGACAAAAACAACAAAGAAGAAGCAGCAGGCTTAAAAGACATAGGTGAAAAGGCAGATAGCATTCTGGACTTCCTGCAGGCAACACAACAAATTTATTTTACTGACAGTATGTATCAGTCTTTCTCCTTTCTTTTTATGAGTATTACCACACGGGGGAAAATGGATATGCATTTATTGCTGCTGTAAAATGGGACAAATCTACTAAAGAAGTGTCTCTCTTGAAGAGAGACATGTGAGAAGAAATAAGGCATGTGAGTACCTAGTATTTGTCCCACTTTCTGGTGTGTGCATGAATATGTAAGAATTCACATCAATAGAAAAAAACCTGTGGTCCTCTGTCTTCAAAAATGTATGTGATGTTCCTTGCTCTTCTCTTAAACATTCCAATGCACTTGGGACAAGTGGTTAAAATTCTTTTTCCCTCTGCAAGCAAACATCCAGAAGGATTACTTGCTTTCAGAGAACTTCAAATAAGGGCAATTGCTATCCTAAACTACTTTCATGCTTAGTATCTCTGAACCAATCTACTTTTCAGAATGTTCTGCTTCCCAGGAGGAGATTTATTTGAATTCTATAAGGAAATCTAGACAGACAGCATGTAAAGGAACAGGGAAGATACTACTGGCACTAGGAAAGTATGTTAGCATAAAATGCTTGTGAACAAGTTGAATGGGAACTGATGCTTAATGCACATTCCCTAGTACTTTTAAAAGAATTGCATGGATTTATCCCTCATGGCCTATCCAATGTTCACTGGTCACTGTGGAGCTGACTGGGGAATATTAAATAGCTTACCTACCTGTATTAGTCCATCTTGAGGCAGAGCTGTCAGCTTCTAGTACCATAAAATTCATCTTTTGGTTACAGGATTACTGTAAAAACCTTGTTAAGATGACAAGGGATTTCATGTTAACTTTTTTCAAGATTTATACATAGAATTTTCTTTGCTTAAAGTTAAATTTTCCTGCTGCATCAGGTCTTCATACTAAGCCTAGCATTTGAAATCTATCCTACTTTCTGGCTAAGGTATTTCCATCAGCAAAATTAAGAATTTCACTACTTTGCTATATGGCTAAGCTACTTGCATTTGCTGTAGTAGAACTCCACAGTGACTGAGCAAGATTGCAAATTCTTCAAGTTCTGCTGTTAATACATGACCCAGAACAGCTGTGTTGCATGTTGATTTTTAAGAAAGAGTGGTTTTGAATTTCCAGCTTTCTTGCAAGTCAAGCTCAGGTTTTGGCAGTTTTTGACAGACTGACTGGCTCTAGTTTCAAACCATCAGATTGGAGTGTTGAGCCAGTGAGGACCTTGGAATCCACAGAGGGGAGTTCTTAGGTGAAAGGAATTTTATCTGCAGATGAGATATGACATCTATAAATCAGTGTGACTAACTTTCTTGTTAGGGAAATCCCACTTTATATATAGATCTGACATTATGCTGTTTGCCTTTTCTAGTTAAATGACTTTAACGATCCCTATTTTTTTTAGATAAAATTGGAAGCCATTGCTTTTAGCTGCATTTTCAAATGGTCACATTGGATTATGCTTCTAGTACACATGTTAAAAATCTGAATGGGCGAAATTCTGTACTTCTCAGGTGTCTTCCTGGTAAAAAACAGAATTAAAAGGAGTCTGGTTAAAGGGACAGACAACACATTGTTACTGGAATGGAAGCGTGAATTGATGGTTTTGATGCCTCAGGTTTTAGCTTTTATATTTTTCAGATTCTGTACTGCTTTAGTGTGTAGTTCTGAGCTTCATATTAGGGGATAGCAAGCTCTCTTCACTGAGTAGGTAGACAAAACAATTCCTTCTCTAGCTGGGGACCAAGGACAAGTGATCCAAATTTCAGGCCCAAGAGCATAAAAAACAGCGGACTGAAGAGTGAAAAATAAGAAAGACTTCATAATCTATAAGCTATAATTGGACAATTAACTCCAATATGCTAATGGATTAGAATTTATAGAAGTGTGAGACCTCGTGACCGGTCATCCATTTTGTGACCATTTTGGGTTCATCTTGGGTGTAACCCTGGCTGGGCTCTTATACTGCCCAAGGTGTATCCATTGAGGCCTTCTAATAAATACCTACTTTATTCTTTAACTCCATGTAGTCTCTGTTCTAAGTCAGCCTTCACAAGGCATCAGTTTAGTACTGTATAAACAATTGTATTGGGTGTGGCTGAGCTGGAGCTCATTTGTGCACAGCAGCCCACACAGTGCTTTGGAAAGGTGTTGGTAACACACCAGAGTTTTGGCTACTGCTGGGCAGTGCTGGCATCTTATCAGCACCNTGGCATCTTACCAGCACCGCCTCTCCAGCAGTCCCCTCCATCCAGGGGCTGGGAATGGGCAAAATCCTGGGAGGGGACACAGCCAGGCCAGCTGGCCCAAATTAGCCAAAGGGATATTCCATACCAGATGGCATCAGCTCTGATATAAAAGCTAAGGGAGGGAGGAGGAACAAGGGGCATTGGTTCTTTTACAGTGTTTGCCTTCCCGAGCAGCCACTACATGGGCTGAAGCCGTGCTTCCCGGGAAGTGGCTGAACATACTCGCTGGTGGAAAAGAGAGAATAAACCTTTTTTCCTCTTTAATTATGTGTGTGCAAACATCTGCTANTACTGTATAAACAATTGTATTGGGTGTGGCTGAGCTGGAGCTCATTTGTGCACAGCAGCCCACACAGTGCTTTGGAAAGGTGTTGGTAACACACCAGAGTTTTGGCTACTGCTGGGCAGTGCTGGCATCTTACCAGCACCGCCTCTCCAGCAGTCCCCTCCATCAAGGGGCTGGGAATGGGCAAAATCCTGGGAGGGGACACAGCCAGGCCAGCTGGCCCAAATTAGCCAAAGGGATATTCCATACCAGATGGCATCAGCTCTGATATAAAAGCTAAGGGAGGGAGGAGGAACAAGGGGCATTGGTTCTTTTACAGTGTTTGCCTTCCCGAGCAGCCACTACATGGGCTGAAGCCGTGCTTCCCGGGAAGTGGCTGAACATACTCGCTGGTGGAAAAGAGAGAATAAACCTTTTTTCCTCTTTAATTATGTGTGTGCAAACATCTGCTAGTTTTGGTTGGGTTTTTTGTGGTTTGAGGTTTTTTTAGCAAAATGCTTTACTTCAACCTGTGAGTTGTTTTTCATCTCATTTTCTCTGCCCTGTCCCACTGGAAAGGGGAGTGATGGAGCATCTTAATGGGCATCTTGCAGCCAGCCAAGGTCAACTCATTACAACCATGTATGTCCTTCTCTGCTGTCTTGCATGCTGTCATACTTGCTTTTTAAATAAAAACATAAAGATGCAAGACCAAAGTAATTGTTTGCCTCCAGAAGTGCTTTGCAGTAGTTCCAGAATTGTTCCCTTCTCCAAATGTGTCTGCAGTTTATAATATATAGTGTGTAGGAAGCAAAAACACAGTACTTTGGCCACAGGACAGTTTCTTCTTCACACCTTCTTTCTCTGCTAACTTTGAAAATTTGATTACTCTTGCATTCCTATCATAATGAATCCTATTGTTTTTTACTTACTGATTTTTGTAGTTTTTGCTTTACCATTGTTTTTATATTTAACAAAAAATGTTTAACAAGCTACTCTTTAGGACCTGATATTTGGTTGTCATTTGTACTAAAAAGGAAGATGCTGTCTTAGGAAAAAAAATTATAATAAGGAAAATTCTCTGAGTTCACTGAATATTTTTGACATTGTTTTCTAACTGGTTTTGCAGAGAAATCAGAATGCAGAGATGCTGCTGTAAATTCAGCAACTGTCCAGGAGCTCTTACAATGTCTTGAATTTCGCACCATCTCTTCCTCAGATGTGACTCATCTGCATCAGCTGAAATCCCTTGTATTGCTACAGGATATTGAGAGATTGAAGGATGCTTTGAAACAATTCCAGGAACAATCTATGATGTCTCCTGGTAGGTACTATTCATTCATGTAATACACTGATATTTTTGTGTGAATTAAAATTCACACCACTTTATTTTTTTTAATAAGGAAGCTGTAAATAATGATGTAATAGTAAATATATGCTTACACAAGATATGAAAGCATAATTCCCACCAAAAAATACAGTGATATCTCTATTTCTCATTTGTTTACAGTCTATATAGAAGCTTTTCTCACTTCGCAGCAACTACAGAATACAAGATCATTCAGGGATTAAACCAATATTTTTAAAATCTGAAATGTTTTAAGATTTAATCATATTTAAAGCTTTTTGTTTAATCCATTCCCATGGTAGACTTTTTGAATTGCAGGAATTAACTTGTTTATCTTGGAGATTCACTCCTCCAGCTAAGAATTAATTTTACATGCATACGAATCAATAAAACCCATTATTTTATTTCTTCCTGGTCACTGTGTGGCTTCTTTAATACGCAGACTTTGCAAGCTAAATTTTGATTTACAGTTTTGGTTTTCTTTTAAATATAAACATCTGGTTTAAGTTTCTAAAAAATAATGTTGATAATGTAAAAATTTGAATTTATTCTTTATAACAAATATTATTCTGTAGTCATTCATAAAAAGAAAAATTACTGTGTTACTGAATTTTTTCATGCCTGAGGCACAGGCTCCTTCTGTTCTCTATTATAACCCCTATAATTTTAGTAGAATCTTTTCTTCTACAGTTAATAGTTCTTCAAGTGAATGTGGGATCAGCATGTAGTCCACATGAGGTATAATGATTCATTTTCCATGTAGTCTTCATTTAAACAGTCATTGCTCCTGGTCATTAGAACTTGTGTTGCAGCATCAGACAAAAATCTACAAGATGTGCTGAATTTTCTCGCCTCCCGAAGAATTTATTCAGAGTTGAGAGCACTTGGCTACAGCATGAGAGAATCTCAACCATTTTAGATTGTACTCTAGGCCTTTTGAACATTAACAGTGGAGGTGCTAGCAGTGTGGTAACAGGTTAATTAAGATCATAGCCATCAGAGGCTCAGCACCAGCATTCAAAGAGACATCTGCTTGTAACTTCATTAAATAATTTACAGCATGACAGTGGCTAAAGATCCTCCTCAAGACTGGAGCCTACTGAATGCTGTGTGTTGGACAGAGAAAAGAGAATTCCTGCCCATGGAGTTCACATCTGATACATTTTGAAAAGGATGCTCTTAGAGAAGTACATATGTATTCTTTCAAGGGTAGATAGGCAGTATGGCAACCCTTAAGGTTCTGATGGATGTGAAGCATCCACATATACATGGAATGCAATCCTTCTGTGCATTTCAAGCCTGCAACCTCTGATCTTAATTATAATATCATTGTCTCACTGGATGTCATACATGTGTGCAAACCAAGTAGAACTCAGCAGGAGTTGTGGAAATGGTATTGCCCTTTATCAAATGAACTAATTCAGCTTTTCTTGATTAAATCCAAATGGAATTGAAGTGACAACATTCAGGATATTCTTTACAGGCCTTATTGAACTTTTATACAATGCAAGGAGTTCTGTTGGGTTTTGCAGCCTTGAGACAAGTTGCTGTGCTTACTTTTGTATAGCAAAAATGTCAAAATGAAGAGAGAAAACAGAAGCAAATTAAAACCCTTAATTTTCCAATGTATGTATTCATCACTTGAAAAAGCAAAAGACAATTTTCTGAGTGATTTTTAAAACTCAATAATGTTTCTGCTGGTACAGCCTGGAATTGTTTACTCTTCCAGTTGATTTTTTTCCCTAGTAACTGCTGTCACTCTGTGCTCAATTCTGATCTCATTCCAAGTTCACAGTGGTGTAACCATAGTAGTTTATTTGATATTCATGAGGTACAACAACATAAGAAAGAGGAAAAATACATTCTTATGAATTATTAAAGGATAATTAAGCACCTGCTAGTCATTAATTTTCCTCAGTAGACTTTAAAAAATACATTCTATTTGTAATTCTGGAAATACAGTGAATGAAAATTCAATGCTCTGAAATTTTACTTTGAATTAGACCTTTAATTATACTCTCTTTTTTTCCATACATTTGGCTCAAAATCAGGTCATCTTGTCTAGTGTGGGTTTTTTACATTTTAGTTTTCACTCCCAATGAGCAGGTGATAAAAGTTAAGAGTTATTACAAAGACCTTTGTAATATAATACCTTTCTATAATAAGAACTTGAATTGGTTGTATTAACAAATTCAAGCTCTTAGTATAGAAAAACAAGTTAGGGCTGTTTATGAAGGTAAAAATGCACAGTACATAACAGTAATCTCTAATTTTTTTATGATTTTGTCTTATTATCTTGTCTTTTCTCTCTTTATTTTTATGGGGATGCAAAGTAGTAGAAGGAAAGGTCATTCCATATTAGCATGATAAAAACCCCTTGATTTTAGGAATGTGTATTATTTTTACAAAATAAACATTTTATTCCCTGTAGTTCAAGAAACAGTATGTTAACCCTTTTTCCCATGGTTGTGATTCTACTTAAGATGCCATCATCAAGGAAGTAAAGATGGGTGCTATGTTTTGTTCAGTTTTATCTTGAATTCCAGGAAGGGAAGCGTAAGAAAAAAACAGAGAAGTGATGCATCTCTTCATATAACTGCACATTCTCCACTAGTAAAAGCTACAAATTACCCACACCATTATGTCTTTTATTTCTTCATAGATAGATGTTATGGTTTCATCCAAATTTCCACTGGGATTACCAAGTCCCATTTGACAAGCTTATGCCTACTGATGATATAAATGTGCTTTAGAATAAAGCCATGGGCTGTTCCACGTCTGCAGATTACAAATTCAAAACTACTGGTTCAATACCATGATTTGTTATTTCCTTTGCTTGTCTTAGCCTGTTACTCAGATTGAAAATCACAATGCATCCAAAAGAAAAAAGAAACAAGAAATAAATTTCTGTTATATCTTAAGTTCTTAGGTCCCAATTTTTGCAGTCATATCGAAGAAAGTCCTAACAAGGGTGATGGTAGGGTCTGATAAATTTTGCAGGAAAAGGAGATACTAAGGAGATTCAGACACAAAAATTATCAACATTAGCTATTATCTTTTAACCCTTCATTTAAATGAGAAAAAATACTTAAACAAGAAAATCTCTATGGTTCAGAGGTACTGCTTTTTCTGTTTAGTTGTCATCCTCCACCAACTTAGCTTGCACTTTGTGCTTCAAATACTCCATGAGGTTGCCTTTGACCTTGTACGTGAATGATCACACAAAGCTGAGGTTGGTCAAGAGTGTTCGTGTGAATGTGGTTATTTAGAGTGTCATTGTTCTCAGTCTGTAAAAGAGAACAAGATGCCCTATTACTAGTTCCATTTCTTTGGTAGTCTTTAACAAAAAGTACTTACCTCTATCTAAAATCTTCTGTAAGTGCAGGGAAGAGAATGTTTAGAAGTCACATAGACATGGGTTTTTCATGATGGGGGCTTTGCTATCTCTGTTAGAAAGTCCATGGCCATTAGCAAAAGGAAGCCAGAGACCTTCATGATCCTCCACAGTGCAGTGGGCAAAGGAGAAGAGCTATGACTGAAAGTAATGCTTCCTTTGCTGGTTGGAAACTAGCTTTGGGAATGAGAGCTACTTAATTCCCATTTCACATCAATTATTAAAGCTTAGGTGATCGCCTAATTTAAAAAAAAGTCATTCTCTCCTAATTTATGAACTTCTGCTCATCAACTTCATTCTGTTATCTATTAACATTTTCCTTTTGTTGGTTAGTTTTAAATCTCAAACGTACTCTTCCCTTGTTGCCTAGGAAATTATCACTCATGGCAGAGCTAGAAGCTTCTTTTAACTGCCTTTTTTTGGTGAATTGTCATTTATATAAGTCTTCATTGCAGGGGGAGGTACATTTTGCAGACCAGAATTAATACAGTTACTGTGTGCCAACAATGCAGAGGCTGGATATACAGAGAGCTTAAAATGATGAAATTTACACTTCTTTTTTTTTTGAATGAATGAGCATTCAAAGAAAAGGAAATTTGAAAACTGTATTAGCATAATGTTATAGAATCATCTTAAATGTGATTATTATGTGATAAGTACTGCCGAAAATCCTATCATTAAAAATCAATAAAGTCACATAGGTAATCTCTGAATTCAAAGACAGAAGTCGTAGCATTTTGAGGCTTTAATGCAACTATCTGTACAATATGACTCATTCTCAACTGGGGCTTCTAGGTACTACTGTAAGTTAAATAATGATGTGTGAAATTACTCTCCAGACAGGAAGAAGCCTTGCCCATATGATCATGTCATTTCGATCTCATTTTTTCTGAATTACTGAATCATAACAAATAGGAAATTTCAAAGTATACGAGCAAAATCATGTCTCATACAGATGACTGACCTCCTAAAATAAAATGCACCTGCTTATATAGAAATTCATAGGGATTAGTCTTCAAGCTCCAGTATGTGCATTGGTTTTACTGAAATGTTAATATTGAATGGAAACAGATGTCCACACAAAGTCTTTTTCTTGGTGTTCAGAAATGTCATGGAGGTATTTCAAGAGGAATGTGTTTTCTTTGTTTCAGATCATGCCAAGGTAGCCACATCTCTGTTTCACTACTGGATTACAGATATCCTTCCTGTGAAGAACAGGAAATAAAGCCTATGTCCATATGCACAGGATTAAAGTTTAATATACAAACTCTTAACCAAGTAGCAATTGCTAAGGAAGAGCAGCGTCAATACACATTCTAAACCTTCAGGTAAACAAATTACTTTTCTGTGTTACAAACTCAAGAAGACAATAAAGGTATAATTACAATGTGACTTTCATGATGGGTTGGTCAAGTGTATTGCCTGAGTCTTCAGCTGCATTAATATGTACATTTCACTTCAGGCTAAGGGAAACTTAACTGGAATGAAAAATTCTCTATCTGGTATTTTGTTTAAGAAGTATAGTATTATCTTTTTTGTTTTTAAGTTTATCATTCCTTTCTGGAAGTTATATTTCTTGGCTTTTTTTGTATATCTGCTTGCTTGGAAAACAGAACTATATTTTTTTATATTTAAAGCTAAGCAACAATATGTCTGAGGAATGTATTTTTGATGAATAAACTGCTAAATTGTGGACACAGATACGTTTCTATATGTGGGTCATGTAGGTCCTGTTTGGAGTTATGCAGAAACTTGGATGGCATTTTCAGAACTACTCCATGGCTCAGCCTGTTACAATCCAATGGGTTTCACTGCCTTCAGAGTTACGGGACTGGGTTCTCTGTCCCTGATTACTGTGTAATCTGTCTACTGCTCTGTAATATTTCTGCAATTAATTTATCCAAGTGTAGATACTACAGTAAGTAATATCCATGCTTGTAAATTGTTTTGGAATAATGAAGAAAAAAGTGCTTGTGAGAGGCTCTTCTGTCAGCTGTATCATTCACCTGACAGGTGATACAGAGCAAACCATGTCTTATATCTAGGTGTGTTAGCTTTGTCATCACTAAGAAAGGGGCAACACATTTAACTCCTCCAACATGTCCTTGGAGATACATTACTGATGAGATTATGCAAACATTGCTTGGGTTTTTTTGCTTTGTTTTTTTCTGTTTCATTATATTTTCGGATGTATCCCGTTGCAAGGCATTGGTTTAGTGATGCTCAAAATAAAATAATGTAATAAAAATAAAATCATAACTCTTTCTCATTAATTGAAGAAATTAAAAGGGGTTTGGTAATACACCAAATGATTGCAGGTGCAGAAAAACCATTCTTATGGCTAAGGGAGCTTTGTGCAGTTGTGAAGAACTTGAACTTAGTCTTGGAAAGGTGTATAAACCAGACTTTGCAGTGGAGAAACTAGTAGTGTGTTCCCTGTTTTAATGTTCCTGAACTGCTAACACATAGGCATTGAACTGTAGCTGTGACTTTTCACTGAGATCCTGCGTGCCTCAGTCCCACATCTGGAGAAAGAAGAAAACCTCTCTTGAATGTGAAGCACCTAGATACTCTTAACTGACTTATGGGAAATTAATCACTTCATCCTCACTTTAAGGTTTGAATGTCACACAGTAAATGAGGCCTAGGAACTGCAAAAAAGGATACACAGCAACTAATTAGGTAAATGTCATCTGTCCTAAACACTGAATATGAAAAAAATAAATGAGGTCATGTAATCAAAGACAGACTTCTGAAACACGAGTACAAAAGAGATCAAATTAGGACCACAAAAATAACTGTAATGTCTGCATTTCCTAATAACTGAGTGACTCTGCTGGGGGAGGTTACAGGGCTGCTGCCTTGAGTAGGGCCCAGGACCTGGCAATTCCTCCTCTTTGTCCTCTGGGTTCTGGATTAGTGTACCTGAGATCTGGATGTCAGGGTAGGTGACTCCAGTTTGCACGTTTCCAGGTTCAGACAGTAGCAGTGCTGAAGCACATAGCTCAGGGACACACACACCCAACACTCACATGGCTGACTGCACAACCCTTTGATCCCTCGAATAGCAGGACAGCCACTCTGCTATCCCTGCCTGGATCCTGGGCCCTCCTGCCTGCTCTATGGCTCTCCTCCCCAGCAGCTAGTCCAGCCTGAATGCACTGCCACACATTCACACACTCATCTCACCAGCACTCATGCACTCGTGTCACAGCCTTGTTTATTGCTTTCATTTCTCTTACTTATTATTTCTCTTTCAGTGTTTGGCCGCTTCTCATAATCACAAAATGGTTTGAGTTGGAAAGGACATAAAGATCATCAAGTTCCAGCCCCCCTGCCATGGTCAGGGACACTTTCCACTAGATCAGATTGCTCAATATTAAAGTAATTTTTAAAATTCAACTGAATTTTGAATAGCTGCATATAGATGAGCAGATTTTGATATCTTTGCCAAACAGAAATATTTTCACAGAACCACAGAATAGGTAAGATTGGAAGGGATCCCCACAGTGGGATCATCTGGTGCAGCCTCACTGCTAAAGCAGGGTAAAATTTTGTACTATTCCAGTGAGTAAAAGTTCACAGGTCAAAAATGTACTTCGCTTGCACCAGGTAATAATGGATAAAAGATTACTTTCAGTCTCTCTTTTTTTCCCTTTGCTTTTACCACTGTAAGAGCCTTGTATTCTGTGCAGAAATCAGCTGGCCCCAGCTAAGCAAGCCCAGGAGCATTTTCTGAGCATAGCCAGTTAGTCAGTGATACCTGATGTCTTTGCAAATGACCTGTGATGGGAGCTGAATCTTACACTTACCAAACCTTCCACTGTTGCACTAACAGGGATTATAAAGAGGATACAGTATGCTAAAAAGTTTAGAAAATTGGACCAAATTCAAGCAGATAAATTGTAGATTGTCATTGTAGATAAATGCAATTGCATAAGAGTGTATTTGTTTCTGAAACAAATGTGCCAGACAGTGGTGTGCTGAACTTCAACATGTATGAAGACACTTAAAAGCAATGCACAGAAGAACACAGCAGAAAGATCTAGTTTAAAAGCAAAAGAAATGGACATTACTCGTAATTTAAATTAGGCAGTGTACTAAAAATGGCAGCGGTTCCATATTTGACATTCTATTTGTAGTCAAAAAGATTTCATACATCACAGTTTTAGTACCTGGTTACTTTTCTGCACTGCTTCTCTAAAGAAATGGTGCTCAATCTCCTTTTCAGGTTTATTTGAGCAGTGGTATCACAATGTGGCTGAGATACAAAAACTGAAAAATTTAAATTAATATCCACCAGTGAACACTGTTTTTCATTTCACTTACATGGCTCCTTCAACATAGCAATGAAACATTTATCCCTTTAGATTTTCATGCTAAACTTAAAAATGGCAAAGGAGATGGCCTTGAATTTTTGCTTCTTCAGCTTCATTCACTTTAATGAATGTGCTGCATCATGTGGAATTACTGAAACATAGAAGTTTTTTAAGTGGATTTTCCATCACAATACTTCTGGCTAAACTGTACATACACTATTATTATCATATTTCAAACTTCCATGAAGACAGAACTTTAAAATTTTGGGTTGAAAACCTCCATGGACTCCAAGAGTAGGAAGAATTTAAGGATCAAGTGGAAAGTAATCTGCATGTGTCTTCAGGGGTTAACTTTCTAGTTTACATTATTGAACAGTGTGCAGTAAGTAAGTAAGGAGCAGCAGCACAGTGAGAGAGAAATCTGCTCTGAGAGGCAGTGGTCCCTTACTGGCATGTACAAGGGAGACCACAGAGGCTGAAGTCATTTGAGACATCTGTAGTAGTGGATAAGCTGGTCACTGCACTTGTATGCAAGGGTATGAGTTCAAAGCCATTGTCTCTATATATAGGTACATTTTATTCTTAAAATTGCCTGTAAGACCTTAATTTTTCTCCTTTGTGGTTATGTAATATGGGAATCAGTCTCTAATATTTCATATTTTTACTGCTTTGTAATTGGTGCAATATTTTAGGTAGTGCTTTACAATCATGTAGAGTTATAAATTCCTTAATGTGTTTTCCATGACAGCTGGCTTTTCTTGCCTACACCTGTGTAGGGAGTTACTACTCAATAGGCTGAATGTCTGAAATGACATCTGGGGGAAAAAATAACTTTTAAAAAAAAACAAAACAAGGAAAGAAAAAGTGGTGAATGGCAGCATGAAGACAAGATTTTTAAGCTGTCTTTCACCAAAGAAAACTTATTTCACCCACTAATAATACCATGTATATCATAAAACCAGTCCACAGACGTAGAGTGGAAAGAGGAGGTGTGTGTTATGCATGTACAGTATGCTACACATTGGGCATAATAATAGAGAATGGTAGTGCAAAAGATGGCAATCTGTAGGATTAGGAAAATGTATTATATTTAATATTTAGGGAAACCTCAAGTTATAGCTATGCAGGTTTTGTAGTTAATTGCTTCAGCCCTGGATTGCTCCTAAGGAGGGCTGTATTGCACGTGTTTATGCAGCTAATTAAGCTTCATTCTTTACTGCTTTATCCTCTGCATTGCATCTGAGTAAATTTTGTTTGTTGTTTTAAACTGTTTGCTGTATGCAGGCCTAAGGGGAGGGGGGGACATATGTATTTCAGAAAAGCAGAATTTTAGATGCTGTATTTGTTTACTGTCTCTAAGAATCTAGGAAAAAAATTATATATTCTATGATTATTTGAAATTGCATATGCACCATAGTCAGTGAAGGTCAAATATATAGCTTTAATAAGGCTATTCTCTAAGTTGAGTGCTTAACTTTGTATAATTAATAGTCTGTAGTCATTTTAATGAACTCCATACTCTGGTAAAGCGTATAAGCAAGCTGTAGTTCTCTTTTACATTATTATTGCAAGGCTACATCCTGTTTTAGGATACATAATGGACAAAAAAGAAGTGTAATCTAAGATTGAAGAGGAGTACACAAAAACAGAAGGAACTTTTTTCTTTTGCATCAACTCTAGGCTGCTATAGGTTGCATCAAGTAGGGGCTGCTTTTCTTCACTTTCAAGATCTTTGCCAGTCCTCTCCATCCCTCATTCAACACACAGATGATTCCTCCATCCCTGTCAGCCTCTGGTATTAACTTCCATCACTCATTTGCCATACTTTCAGATTTACACATTTGTGCCTTTTCCCCATAGTGCTTTCCACAACTCTACAGTGCAATTTTTCCATTGTCTTCCTTTCCTTCTTTAAAGCTCTCTTTTGCTGTCATCCTGCCCAGAACCTTGGCCAAAACCCCAAGCCTGGTCAGTGTGGTGCTAGGACAGCTGCCTGTTGTGCTGACTAATGTTGCCTTATTGTCTGTGTACTCCCACATCTCCCTGTTGTCTCCTTTCCTAAATCAGCAGCAGTTTGCCCTGCTGCACAGCACCAGCACAGCCAGTTCTGTCACTGAGATGACTGTGCTCAGGAAATGTAACAGACCTATCTACAGTGCAGAACATGCTTGAACCTGTGGGCAAGGCTGCTGATAGTTTAAAGTGGCTTCATGATTTTACATTGCACACGTGATCAGTCTGGTAGAATGGGGACCTGGTTCTCCCCAGCAGGTGCTTTGGAGGCAATGTTCTGCATCTTGCTAAGGCAAGCTTGGAGGCATGCAGTCAATTCTCCTGACTTCAGATGTCTACAGTGTAGCTTTTGCCATCTGAGCTGCCTATCCTAAAGAACTTCCTAATCACTGGGATTAAATAGCCTGATATAACTGACTGCTGCTAGACATCTATTTTAGAATTGGAACAATGGTACCAATGGGAAAACTTAGTGCTTTATGTTGACTGGTATGAAAGCATAAATAGGTAAGTCATTAAAACATCTGCATTGCAGGCATCTGGATCTTGTTTAAAAAAAGGGAAAAAGGAATGAAAAAAAAAAATCATTGACTGCACCTAAGAAAAGAACAGGAATGTGCGTGTTGCATGGCCAAAACATCACTTACTCCTGACACTGGCCTGGCAGTGGGAAGCTTTTTCAGCTTGGACAGGGCCGTGACCCCTCGCCTTGATACTTTCATGTCCTCTTGTGGGAAGCTACTGCCTGGGAGTGGTAAAAGGGGAAAGGAGAAGAGTAAGGAGCTGTTGTACAGCTGTGCCTGGAGTTCACCCAACACAAAGTGAGGAGATGCTTCTCTGGTTCTTGTTCCCTTTGTGCATGTGATCATGCAGAAAGCAGCCTCCACCATTTCTCAGGCAGACTCAGTAAAAGTTTGCTGTGTGATTCATTCCTCCTCCCAGTGACAGTAATCAAGTGGAAGTATAAATGCTCAAAGAAAGAGTAACCATTGCTAAGAATATCAAACTGATCAGCCATTACCTGGATTCCACAGGAGGAATCAATACCAAATATGTTTTTTTGAGAATCACAGGTGTAATCACTGAACTTGTAGACATAATGATAGCTGTTTGTTCTCTGTCTGGCATGTGGGAGCTTAAAATGAAGGTCATGTTCAAATCTGATTGGAATTCAGGGAAAGCTGCTTGGCTTATTACCATGACTATAGTGCTGGATTCTATTTACATTAGTAAACAGTTTAAAATACTTGACATATTATTCAATTAAATCTGTGATTGCAAACTGACAGACCAAAGTTCATTGATTTTTCCAACCATATTAAACTAAGTACATGGCACAGTGTTTCATTTGGCCTGTCTGCTTAACCCTTTCACCTTAATTCAATTACCCAGAATAAAATTAATGTGTAAAATATTAAATAACTCTATATTTCTAAATTAGAAGGCATTGCAAGAATATATTCATCTTGATGGCTTCTGACATGCATTTATTATTGTATGATTTATTATTTGCTATGGATCACATTGTTATCCAGATGGCAAAAGTCAGAAAGTTTTTTCTCTATACTCATTCAGTAAATTGATAGATTCGTGGAAGGTAAGACTGAAAAGGGCATGAGTTTATCTTCTCTGACCCCATCTAGATCCCTGGTCATAAATTTTCCCTTTACTTCAGGGCGAAGACCAGTCTGACAAAATCACAATTTGTGGTTTTTGCTAAAGCAAGTCATGTACAGAGACAGGGCAGCTTGATTTAAGGACATCAAGGAATGAAGACTTAGCCCCTTCTTTAGTCATTTATTCTGGTACTCAATCACTTTCATGCTTAGAATCATGTGCCTTATTTTAAATTTCAGTTTGTCTAGATTGAATTTTCAGCCATTAGTTCTTGGTATGCTTTTCTTCACTAGATTAAGTAGTCCCTCACAAGCCACTATTTTCTGTGAAAGTTTTTGAACACTGTAGTCAAGCTACAAAGAAACCTTCTCTTTGACACTGTAAGTATTATCTCTTTAAACTATTTGATTTAAGGCATTTTCTATAGCTTCCAGCTTGGTTTTGTGGCTCCCTCATACATTCTCTCCATTTTTTTCCTGCCATTTAGGAAACGAGCCTTCTGGAACTGAGCATAGAAACTTAGCATTCATTTAAAATCTCAGAAGTGCCAACTTTTGTACTCACTGTTTCATTGGGTTTGGATCAACCTCTTGACATAGGATTGTATAGGAAGTCCATATTAAATTATTTTTAATAATAGACAAGTACTCTTGAAATTTATTGCTATCCAGGATTTAGTCCTTGGTTCTATACTTCATGTTGTAAATGTTAGTCTTTCTGTTTGGCTGTGTTAACTTCAATTTTATTTTACTATGTCTAGATTAGTAAATTATGGATCATTTTGTGTGCCTGTACTGCTTTCATTAGTATTGACTATCTGCTAATCTTGGTGACATCTGCAAATTTTATCAGCAATGATTACATTTTCTTCCATATCATCAGTAAAAATGCTAAACATGTTCATTTCTAGTATTAATCTTTCTGGGATTCAAAGAGAAATATTATTATTCAGTCATGATTCCCTATTTGTACCTTCTTTTTGAAAACAGAAAAAATCTAGTGGATTTCTAATGTATATAACATGTATTTATTGTATTATGTGCTCTTTTTGTTTTGATCCAAAAGTCATGTGGCACTAGGTGTAACAGTTGTCAACAAGTATTTCTTCAGTTTTCTACAAAAACAAGCTTTAGTGTTTTTCAGATAAGGATAAGAATCCAAACTAAAGACACTCTACAAAAAAAAACCCTCTAAAATTGTGTTTTAAAATATGTTTAGGGGGAAGCAGAACAATTGAAAAGTATTCAAAGTAAATAGCCTCTCAAATTTATCTTAGGTGTTTTCAATTTGTTGCTCTGCAGGGAATGATTTGCATTAGTTAAGAATGACTGTTGTGTAAGATACTTTATTTTTAAACATCAAGGGAAAATCCATTTTTTTTTTCTTTTCCTGCAAGGTGTAATCCACAGTCTTAGTTACAAAGGTGTGTATTGTTTGTATTATCTGTTGTGTTGCATTTTTTCCAGCTGGTAATTGAAGAAAGATCCTTGCAACGAGTTCCTTAACTGCTGATGAATAAAACAGATTTGAGATGCAGAAGTTTGCTTGCGAATTTGCATTCACAGTTTTATAGTGGGATATGTAAATTTTTCCTTACAGAAGCAGTTCTCTGAGCAGATTTCTAGGCTGCAGCACAGGCATGTTAACTGTCAGCATGAGCATTGGCTATCTAAACCCTAAGATAAGATCAGTGTAAGGATTCATCAGAAATATTAATTTGGCTGTGTAAGATCTTGCAGACAAACAGCATAGAGCCTTCAGCTCCCAGGATCTGGCTTACTGCTAACACACAACACCTTGCAGGATTCCAAAAGGTTCCTTAACTCTCCCCTACGCTGGAAGTCTTAGGGGAAAAAAAGCAGCATTTCTGTCAAAATGTCCTGGTACTATCCTTTCTTCCAGTCTGATTCTTTTTTGCATAAGCAAAAACCATCAAGGTTCAATATCAAGCCAAAACCAGTTCAGGTGTCTTTGTCAGGCTACCTGAGGCATAAAGACTTTGCTGAGTGTTGTGTTTCTAAAAGTCCCGTCTCCATCTACTTTTTCCATAATTTGCAAGGCCTTGCAAAGTGAAGTGTGATCTCAAACAACCCTACAGGTACCACAGGGTGAGAATTTGAGCGTGGGCAGATCCTGGCAAGCAGCTGGCAACAGTGGCTTGCTGAGGTGGTGTGAACAGGAGGGAAGGGGACACAAGTGTAGCTTTTCCCTTCTAGGTTGTGATGGTGACCCACAGACCCACTCTGCTCTGTGCCTGACAGCGTTCTCATGGTTAACCTGAGACTTTTATTTTCAAATGAGAGCAGTGGAGAACTTGGGAGGTAAAAGATGAGATGACATTGAGCAAGTATTTCCAAGAGGATCATTTGAGAAGCAAGTTTGGATCGTCTCTGTCAGTCTTGGTGCAGCTCCAGTTGGGCAAGGCTGATCATAGGAATCACTGCTGCCCTGAAATCATGGTTGCTTTGTACAGCAGTCTCTTGAATGGCATTTAGCTTGAAGCTGACCAAAGAAAAAAGTCTAAAACTATAAAGAAATCATAAAACTATATTTCAGAAATCCAAACTAGGCCAGACTTTGCCACTTCTTTTTTTCTTGCTGAGCCCATAAATTATTGTTGTCATTCTTTGTGAATATCCAGGTGTTGTGGTTTAACAACATTCAGCACCTAGTCACCACTCAGCCACTCACCCTCCCTGATAGCAGGACAGGGGAAAGAATCAGAAGAGCAGAAGTGACAGTTTAAAGACAGTTTAATAGGTAAAGCAAAAGCCACGTGCACAGGGAAAACAAAAGAAGAAAAATCTATCACTTAACACAGGCAGGCAGGTGTTCAGCCATCCCCAGGGAAACAGGGCTCCCTCACGTGTAACAAACACCATGACTCCAAACGTCCCCTCCTTCTTCCCCCAGCTTCACATACTGACCATGATCCCATATCTCCTGCATCAGTTGGGGTCAGCTGTCCCCTCCCAATGCTCTGTGCACCTCCAGTCACCTCACTGGTGGGATGAGGTGAGGAACAGAAAAGCCTTGAGTGTTGGAGCAATGCTCAGCAACAGTGAAAATACCCTTGTATTACTGTAGTGGGTTGACCCCAGATGGATTCCAGGCACCCACCAAAGCCTCTTTCTTCCTCCACAGCTGGACAGGGGACAGAAAATATAACTAAGGTTAATGGGTTCAGATAAGGACTGGGAGAGTTCACTCATCAAATAACATCACAGGCAAAACAGACTCAACTTGGGGATGTTAAATGAATTCATTACTGAGAAAATCAGCAGGATAATGAGAAGTAATATAAATCTTTAAAGCGCTTTCCCCCACCCCTCCCTCCTTTCCAGCTCTACCTCCTCCCCCAGCAGTGCAGGGAGATGGGAATGGGGCCTATGGTCAGTGATCACAGGTTGTCAGGGAGAGGAACCCTTCCCATTCCAGCATGGGGTCCCTCCTGCAGGGAATAGCTCTCGATAAACTTCAGCATGAGTCCATCCCACAGGCATCAGTCCTCCCCAAAGTGCTGCAGTGTGGCTCACTCTTGCACAGAGTGCAGTCCCTCAGGCACAGCCTGTTCCAGCCTGGGTCCCCCGTGGGGTCACAAGTGCCACCAGCAAACCTGCTCCAGTGTGGGCTCCTCTCTCCACAGGTCTGCAGGTCCCTGCCAGGACCCTGCTCCAGCACGGGCCTCCCACAGGGTCACAGCCTCCTCTCAGGCACCCACCTGCTCTGGTGTGGGTCTCCTCCATGGGCTGCAGGTGGATCTCTGCATCCCTGTGGATCTCCATGGGCTGCAGGGGCACAGCTGCCTCACCATGGGCTGCACCACAGGCTGCAGGGGAATCTCAGCTCTGGTGCCTGGAGCACCTCCTGCCTCTCCTTCTGCACTGGCCTTGGGGTCTGCAGGGCTGTCCCTCTCACGTATTTTCACTCTGCTCTTCTCTGGTTGTTAATATAGCTGTGCAATAGCTTTTTTTTTCCTTCTTAACTATGTTATCACAGAGGTGTTACCATCATTCCTGATTGGCTCTGCCTTGGCCAGCAGTGGGTCCATTTTGGAGCTGGCTGGCCTTGGCTCTGCTGGACATGGAGGAAGCTTCTGGCAGGTGTTCACTGGACCCACTGCTGTAGCCCCTGCACTACCAAAATGTGGCCACACAAACCCAATACAATTATCAACCCTGCTTTCAGCACAAATCCAAAACAGCCCTACAGCAGCTATTGGGAATTAACCCTACGCCAGTCAAAACCAGCACTCCAGAATATGCACACCACCTGAAAAACCTACCCAACCAAAGCATTCTACTGACAGTTGTTCTTTCTCTTCTTTGGGTTCAAATCTGAGTCCATGGACTTGAATATTATCTCAGCGCATGGAATGGTGTGCTGGCAATGCATTATGCCCTACAGCATTCCTCATCCCTTTCCCAATCCAGCAGCCTGAGCTTTTGAACAAGAGTCATTACAACCAGGCATGCTGTGCTCTGGGATGCCCTAAAGCAGCAGAAGTGTCTGCAATCCAGCTCTCAGCTCAAGAGTATTGTGCACCAGGATATTAACTGTAAAACTGGCAATATTGCTTTGGTGCAGAGGCTTCCTCCAGGCACCCACAAGACAGATGGCTTTATCAGTACACAGCCATTCACCTCTGCATTGCAATTGGGAAGAAGTACAAGCAAATTTCCAACTATCTTTGCTAAGCAATTTTACAGCTGTCTATCTGAAATTAAAGCACCCTCTCTTGGTTGTGCTTTGCATTTTTATAGTGACTAGCAATATTCTTTCTACAGTGCTACACTCAGCCTTCCACGGGGTTTCTGATGTTCGCAAAAGTATGTGACACTAAGTTAATGAAGATGAGTGCTTCAGGCTGTAGGGAACCAAGCAAAGGAGAAATCTGTGTAATCTGTATAATTGGACACTTCTACAGACAGTGTGAAAAACAAATCATCTCTAGCAGGGAAAGGCTTTTGTGTACAAGTTCATAGGAAGGTATTGATCTGCACCTCATGGAAAGTCTCTGTAGAACCTATACAAAGGGCAGCTTCCCACCCACAGCCCATCAGTCCCATCCCTCCTGGACTGAAATGTACAGGTCTCCGAATAGGTGTGATCCAAGGACTGAAGCAGTGGTTTCTCAGCAACTGTCTCACTCAGTTACTCAAATGAGTGGGAATCCATAAACACATCTCCTAAGTTGGATTGATTTCCCATCCAACTGAAAAGTGGTCAGAGGTAAGTTTGAAGATGAAGCAATCAGGGCACGTGCACCCCTTGGCAATTGTAGTACCTGTGCTCCAGTTTTCAAATAAAGTTAACTCCAGCTTCCCCTACATGAAACATGCTTAAAGAGTAGTACCACCTCACCATCAGGGAAAAGCAGAGGACTAAGATTTCTATAAGCTGTGAACTGGGAGGAGTTTACAGTCCACTCTGAAAGTAACTCCCATGTGGGAGAGTCTGCCACTGCAGTTCTTAACTCATGGAGAAGCTCTGCACTGAAAACAGCCTCTGCATCCAAACTGGAGAAATCAATGTCTGATTATCCTTAAAACTCTTGTAATCTTGTTGACAAGGCTGTGATGCAGGAAAGAGGTAAAAAACTCAAAGGATTTTTTTTAACCTTTGTATCTTAGTGCAGTGAATCCACATTCATTTTCTGCTTTGGAGAAGGAATATGGGAAGATGGAAGAAGCCGTCCCTCTAACTCTGAGTTAGAAGAGAAAATCCCAACAACTTGTATTTTGACCCTTGATTTGTCTGGGAAGAATATGGAAATTTTGGTAATAACACAGTAACGTGAGAGGGAGAGGACTCCATCCAGAGGAAGAAGGGAAGGAGGGAAGAAGAGTAGAAGGACACATACAACTTGAAGAGGCCTGTTTGCAGATTCTTCATAAAGAAACTTTTCCTACTTTTCTTTGTACCTTTTTTGCTCTTTCCTTTAACTTTTCTAATCTGCTTCATCCTTTCAAAGACTGCCCATGTTATTAAAACTGCTGGTTCACCACACATTTGTAGAAGTGTGCTCTGTTTTCTTGTGCTTTTCAAATAATTTGGTTGCTTTTTTTACCCCTTACTGGGTATGAAGCTGACATCTTCATGGTACTGGTTTTTAATTTATGAACAGATCATATCAGTTTACATAATTATGTCCACCATTTTGTTATATTCTATGTGGAATTTTATCTGCCATTTTATCTCAAGTTGTGCATGATCACAGTGCTTTTCTGCAGCTTTGCCCAGTCCTGCTTTGATTTTAATCCCTGTGATAACTGTAATGGAATCAGCAGTCTCTGTTCTCCCATTATTCATCACCTTTTACAGGTCATTTAAGACTTTGCTGAGCAGCACAGATCCTGGCAAAAAGTCCCAAAGGATTTTGTTGGTGATTTCCTTCCAGTGGGAAAACTGCATTCCTACTTTTTTTCATATTTTTTTAATTGCTTATTCATTTAAATTAGGATCTTCTTAGCTCATGAGACTTCCTTTTTAGGGGCTTTCTTTTTCTCTATTTAATTGTAAAACTGCACTTTAATACACCCTGTTTGTTTATTTTCCAGTTCCTCAAAAAAAAAAAAAAATGCCAGTAGGCTTGTGAAGTGTGTCGTCCTTTTACGGATGCTTAATGGAGTGCTTCCCATTATATTTTTCCATGTGTCTGCTCATTCTCTTCCTTGCAGTGGCTTCTACTGATTTGCTGAAGAAGGACATCATGTTCACTCATCTGTAGTTCCTCAGATCACCCCTGGAATCCTTTGTGAAAATTAGTCCTTTCCCCACCTTCCCATCCCCTGACACAGACGATTCCCAGGGAGAGGTTACACACTGTGCCTCACAGTGGTGTTATTTCATCCCTCAGTTGGTTTAGAGCTCTTAGGTGAATTCCATCTGGTCCTAGTGAGCTGTTAGGATTGTGCCCTGGGAAATGTGATCTCTGAAGAGAGAACTCCAGGCTAAGTCCAGTGGATCTTACTAAAGTGCAAATGCTCACTGCTCTGACGCTCATTTTGTTTTCCACTCCCACGTAATTTGAATTCTGTCCTAGTAATTTCTGCTTGGCCTCACAATCAGAGATTCACAACATCAGAATAAAAACCACCTAATGAAACATAAATGTTACAGAAATGGTGCTCTTCGGATTAATGTATTTGTCATGCTTTCATATTTATTGCATAGATTTTTTTACCCTCTTCTTAAGTTGATGAAAGAATCTTGAAGTGTTCAGCTAGAGACTTCACAACGTAAGACCTGTACCTTTACCAGGATTATGCCTTAAAATAGACTACCAATAGTGTTAAATGGCCACAACTCTGATGGTACAATGCCATGCCAGAACTAATAGATATCTGTTTAAGGGATCAGAACATTTAAATTGGACTACAGGTAAGGAATGGGAACCATGTGTAATCAGCAATGTGAAGGCAATTGCAAGGAACCAAAACAAGGGAACATACCAGAAAGCATGCAAGAACAAAAATTCAGCTAGCAAGGTTCCCACTAAAGCTATGTGATTTAATTTAAAGCTTTGAAAGATTTTCTGTCATACTTGGAAAGCTGAAGTAATTTATATCTTCTTATGTTTCAGTTTAAAGTCTTACAAGGGAATTTACAGACCTTTTTTGGTTTTGGTGGACTAACTCATTAGCCTGTTGCACTGGAGACACACAGCGTTCTGCAAAATATATCCAGGATTAACCAAAGCATTTACAGTTTCTAAATCAGAAACCATTTTTGGATTTTACAGACCTAGATATCCATTGCCACTAAATGTAAGAAAATTTCTTAGGAGACCACTATGGAAGACTTTACAACCTCTGGATGTTTAGACATATTTTCTAGTTCAGGAATGGTGAATGTCTGTAAAATTCTACATTTTCATAATAGCTCTACATTCATTTTAACCGTGATCACATGTGGAAAAAATTCCAGCCCCTCCAAAAAGATTGCACAGGGTTGTTTAGAAGGTGGAACAGGTGATTTTGTAGAATTCATTACTCACAATTTATAAAGCCATGTGGAATATAGTAACTTAGACATTTTGATTGTCTGAAAATTTTGTTTGAAAGGCACAGAGAGGTACCAATGAAATGACTGACTGAAGTCGTGTACTTCTGTTGTAAATCAGTGCTTTAGAATTATAACCAAAATTGTGGTCACACTTTGAATGTATGTGTGTCTTCTTAGAAGGAAGCCTTCTTAGAATGAATCCTATTCAGAGTCCTGGTACCCCAGATATCCCCACTGCAGCTATAATTTCACACTGTGGCTGTGCTCTGAAACAAATGAAACGTCCCCAAGTTACAGAAAAGCGCAACATGCTTTATGTTAGGGTTGTTCACACACACAAAATGTGGCAGCTCCATGCCATGCAGTCATTCACAGGCATTGTAGGAGATCTCACAGCCTCCTATCCTCATTTGCCATACCCAAATACCTGGAATTACATGTCAGAAGGCTGCTTCCTAAGCTCTCTCGCTTGTGTGACCCTCAGGGACTTGGCGTGTGTGTAACAGGGTTGCAATGTGGGAGATAGACGAGGAGAGAGAGAACCCTGTGCAATAGTGGGTTGCACATGCATCTGTGCATGGGCACAGTTTTACTCATGAGAAAATTTCCCAGCAGCAATACAGCACTTTTGGGAATGATCTGTCCAGCTTTTTACAAACAAATTCAAATTCCAAAGACCCTGGACTGTGTGTATGTGCAGTGGGCAGGTTACAATGGTTACACAGGTCAGTATCTATACACTGTGTATCAAGATGCAGAAGATGTCTGGGGTGCTGTGATGAAACCTGGCCTGACTTGGAACCCCCTGCAGATGGAATGAGGGATGCCCATGAGGACGTGGAGTATGACAGTCCAGCTTTTAGTCTCTTCAGCCACAGAAGCAGCAAAGGACACGACATGAAGAGTTCTCATCACAGATTGTAATAAAATTTCTCATATCAGCTCTCACAGTGAAAAACACCCACTATGGATGGCCAGCCAGGAATACATGTTCATCCTGGCATGGAGCCAGTATCTGGTAGATGTCTTGATGTAGATACCCATTTTAGTGGACTTTGGGGAGTAGAGCAGAGTAAGAGAACATGCCTTGCTCCTTAACAAGCTTGCTCCTCATTGCTCCTAAACAGATGGGAAATTGCAGGCTGTTCACAGGAAAGAGCCTAATGCCTTGTTTCTGTGCAAAATAGCAGCCATTGTATGTCACTCCTTTAGAGCAAGAAATAATTTACTGTCATGGATTAAAAACAGCTTAGTGGCGCACACAGTCAGAGGAGTGCACGTGGTCTTAAGTGGTGATGTGTCTTGCTACTCATGTATCCACCGGGGTGCCATAGGCTTCCCACCTCAGATCAGCAGTGCCTTGGTAGCTGAAAAATGGCTTTATGGTAAAGGATAATCCCCACCTTCCTCAGAAGCTGTCAGGGGTGCACTGCATGTCCCTGCGTGCGCTGAATACCGGGATATGCCAGGACAGGGCACTGCGCTGGTGAGAGAAAGGGAACTCTGTTACCAACTGTTTCCAGGGTGAACTGGGACTCTGGGCCTCTGCTGGAAGTCTGTCCCCTGCCTGCCAGATATGAGCCCTCCCAGAATAACAGCTCTAGGTGAGTCTGTCCAGCAGTATGCAGCCCCATGATTCTTAGGTCACCGAGCACAGCTCCCAGGCCAGGTGTTCCAGCTTCTCTCGTAGCATGTTGTGCTGGTTGACCTCTGAACCCACCACAGAAGCAGCAAGGCACAGAGCAGTTGCTCCAAAAAGACGTTTGTAATTCTGCTATGCATTTTAAACTAGACCAACTGTCCAGGAGTGTGCGTTAAGTGAGACAACAGGAAGGTGCCTGTTATGCAAGGTCTTGCACAGCAGAGGCAGGCAAGCTTCTCCCTGCCCATATCTGCTAGAACACTTTTCTGCTGCAGTCCAACCTACAGATTCTGTGAAATTGTTCAATGCATTAAGACGGACCCTAGCATGTCAGTGGTTGGCATGAGTGTAGCAGCACCTTTTCAAAAGGTGCCAGCTTCTGTTAAGGTCTTCAGACCTTCAAGAAATGCCCACTGTTTCTATTTGTGGGTTTGACTTGTGTTGTTTTGTGTTTTGTTTATTTCATTTTGGTTTTCAGTTGTGAAAGGAATAAATTCATCTACACTAGTACACATCTGAGCTAGAGAAAAGATGACAGCAAGTTTGCTTATCCAACTGATGGCTCAGGGATCAATAGCTGTCAGTTCTGTAGGGCAATGACTGTTCCAGGACATTGGAGATTGTCCCCCCAAAGATTCTGTAGTTGCATATCAGGTCAGATAGTAACTGTTTATGCAAAGCCTTCTATTCAGCCTTCTTATATGTTGGATTTTCTATGGCCACTTAATGTTACTGGTGTTGCTTTCCCTCTATGCAGACCTCTACTGAGTGAGGGGAGATGAAGCTTGGCTATTGACCACATCCAGTAGTTGGGGAATGAGGCAAAAATCAGTGCTCAAGGACATCCTCACTGCTTGTCAGTATCTGAGAGGAAGGGTTTCATGATCCTCCTTTTGTGAGGTTAAACATAGCTTCTTGTAATATATACCTTTAATCTGCTTTGGTCATCTTAAAAGCCATTCTTCATAACAGCTTCATTTTGAGTTGCCTTGCTGTAATCAGTGGGGTGCAGTTCATACCAACTCACTGCACTATTGTCACTTCCTGCCCTGATCTTAACATCAACATTTGAAATAGGTAAATTAGAATGGGAATTTAGAGCAACTAGTTCCAAGGCAGACATCTGTGTGAGCTTGTCTGGAGTTGGGCGAGAGAGATCCAGCCCTGCTTGACAGAACTGGGTTCCAGGTAAGCTCTGGAGCAGTACATTTGTGCTTTTCCAGCAACAGTAATCCTTACCTACCTTTGCTTAGGAAATACTTCCAGATTATTCCCCACTGTAGTTTTTCACACATACAAATTGCAGCATTTTCTGATAAAATTTGTTTCCATGAAAGAATTGCTACTTTCTCCATAGCTGTAATGAATTTGATTTTTTCCTATTATTTTGCTATTTCATTTTTGTCAGTTTCTATTCTTTTGTCCCTCAATGGCATCAAAGCACTGTGGGCAGGCAGGCTGCAAACACAGGAGTAACTGCTTGGCCGTGGAGCTGTGGGAAGTGCAGGAGTCAATGCTCAGCAGGAAATAAATGAATAGTTTAAGCTACTTCAATGGTAACTCCGTAAGCCTCAGCAACACAAATCTCTTGCTGCTGTGTATCTGTAACCTTAGATGACTTTGAGGACTGAACTCTGCAGTCTATAGCTCATCTACACAGCATTGCAGTCTTCTTTTATTGATGGCATTTCCTACTTCTGTCATCAACATATTCCAATACATCTTCTTAATTTTGTGCTTTGTGAAGGTACTACTGTGTAATACAATAATACAGCTAACATTGTTCCTGTTCCTTGCCTCCCTTATCATCTTAAAATTCATTTGCCATCTTCACATCTCTCCTTTCACTGTTTTGCTGCAATGCCTACAAAAATTTGGAAACAGTCTCACTGTAAGTGAGCTGAGAACATTGCTTCGCATGCCAAGCTATACGTTCTCTTTGTTTGCCTGCGCTGCTTCAGCTGGTGGCAATCATCTGCCTCCCCACAGATTCTAGGCTCTCTGGGGCAGGACTGTCTCCTCCTTCTGTAAGCTAACAGTGCCCAGTCCTGTTACCCCAACAGAGCTGGTAGTTTGATTACCTTTGTTTAAGGCAAAATCACTTTTAGCTTAGCTCTAATTTTTGAGTAATGCACCTAATGATTTGCAAGGACATGCTCTCAGATCTAATAACTGATAAAGTCAAAAAGCCTAGCATTAGTCATACAGCTGTGTGTTGAGGAAGATTTGGTGGTTTGTTTTCTTTATATGGCTTATTTTATTGATTTGCCTGCAGTGACAGCACTTTATGTTTACTCCTATCCTGCACAAAGGGGTGTTAGTGGAAGCTGTGGTTAGGTTTGGAATTCTGCTGTGTATTCCTGCAGCCTGGGCTCTTTAAGGATGATGAATTTTGGAAAGTACTTCTTTAGTTAAATAACTGGATTGTTTCCAAAATTATGACTCACAAATATCATACTGATCACCAGGTATAGAATGAAAATGGTATACGCTTTATGGGAAATCCTCTTTTAACATTCTGTCCCCGTGTCAGGACAGAGAGCCTTAAGTAAATCAAGCTTAATGGTCCTCAAAGCCAGCAGAGTCTTGGTTTAAACCAGTTTATTGTTCAGAATTGTGACTGTGTGTAGGCAGTGCCCTGCAGTGTTCTGCCTGCAATCTGTACCCATCAGGTAGGAGCAATAACTGTGAGACATCAGCCCCAGCCCCCTGAGCGTGTGGTGGGTAACAAGCAAGTGATGCCCATCAACATGCACGTGTGCCACCTGCCTGAGGTGCCTTGGGGCTGCCAGGAGCCTCCTCCTGTCTGCAGGTGTGCAGCTGCCTACCCCTGGCAGCGAGGGCTGCTCACCCCAGCCACCCGAGGGGCAGCACTGTCCCCTCCCTGGTGTCACATGCCTGCTCTCACGCTGTCAGGGTAGTGACCTTGGCGCAGCAAAGCCAGTCACCTGACTGTGGCAGGTGCCCTGAGGAACTGAGCGCGGCAGCAGGAGAATCCCCTGCCTCTCCCCGCTTTTTGCGCTGCTCTTGGGGCCCAGGCCGTACCTGTGTGCGGCGTGTGGCAGTCGGTGTGCATGGCCCAGCCAGCACGCACAGCTCAGCAACATCAGCATCACCTGCAGGAACCACCAGCAGCACTCTGAGCAGCTCCCAGAGAGGCTTTTGTCCTTTCTGCAGGGGACTTTCCCTGGTGACCTGGTGTGAGAAACGATGCTCACTTTAAAATTTTTAAAGGTTTATTAACCCTTAACAAAAATACAGCAAAGGACTGAATAAGGAAAAATGGCAGCGCTGAGAGCCTCCGTGCAAGCCACATGGCTCAGCTACAAAATGGATGTTCTGCCTTTCTATGTCTTCAGCCCCTCCCAAGGTCTTGTCAATCAACTCTTCTTTCGCTGCCCAGTGGTGGAGATCACTTTCTTACATCTTGATTGGATGTTGGAGTTGCCAAAGTAACAAGCTGGCCCTCCCAAATGTCCCAATTACTAAGAGCATCCCATGATAACAATGTATGGGGGAGGGGAGATATAATTATCATTTACAAAACTTCTCTTAACACATACATAATATTCACCCCTTAATTGTGAGAGCCAACCATCCCATTACTCATCTATAACACTGGCTACACTGGAGGGGAAGCCTGAGGGGGCTGCTCACCTGGGCACCTCCACCACCTCTTCTGTGGTTTGACTCATGCACCTGAGCTTGCCTCACTCTTCCCTCTGTCTGCTGCAGGATGGCTAAAATGTTTTCCAGAAATAGATGTAAAAAAAAAAAAAAATAAAGCAATGAGGGGGGAAAAAAGCAGACGTAGATGTAGGCAACGGACTCCTGTGTGTGTGGGAACCAGGGCCTGCTAGCATCCAGAGTCTCAAGTGCCATAGGCCATTGCTACTCCAGATTCCACAAGGGTCTCCCATGGCAAGAACTGACAAGGAGAAGAAAGCAGTATAGGACCCTCTCTGGAAGAGAAATTTCTGGTGCTAGAGCTGGTATAGAGGGACATGCTGATGTAGCTGCCCTTCTGTCAGGATAAAAATAAATATGCTGGGAAGTATGTGGGAAAACGATCTGGTAAATAAGAATCATTGTATGGAGCACAGGAAAACTGAGAAGATGATTCTGATTTTAAGATAAAACATTTTTAAGGATCTGAAAGAGGATTCTTACGACGTGGGAATCATGTAACCTTTAAAGCTGGGAAAGACCTCTAAGATCATGAAGTCCAGCTATCAAGAGAATCAGCTGCTTGTGAAAGAGAACCTAACAAAGTGTGGGGCACATAGGGGAAGTGACAAGTCCATGAATGATTACTGTCTAAGTATTTGAGGCATTTGTCTGAGGGTGGTCAACAGCACAGGCTTCAAAATCTGCCAGAAGAGCAGGGGCCAGAGCCCTGTGTGCAGTGTTTTCCCTGCTGCTTGCACTGAGCTGATGTGGGTGAAGCTGTCATGAGAGTCCCTGCTCCACGCTCTGGAGAGGCAGGGACATGATCACTGGCAGCATGGAAAGCTGTTTGGGGAATGCCAATCAAGAAGGGTCTTTTAAAAGTGTGAAAATAGTTTATTTCTGTTGGTTGATTTCTGCTGCATTTGGGAAAGCAGACCTTGCTGGTCCCAAAGGCACTGAATTACAGCAAAGGAACTTGTAATTTCATTATGGATTTGTCCTCCTAATGGAAATAGAGAACAAGGTGGTGAATATTGACAGCTGAGTTCAAAGTATCCCTTGTCTTTAATACTGGGGAAGATGCCAGCATATCACTTGCTTCTTAGCTGCCTGATGCCTATTAGAAAACAGTGCCTCCATCAGGCAGGGAGGGCATTAGTAGAGTGAAGTGAGCAGTCTGCACAGCACCTGGGATCCCTGTGTTTGTGCCAAGAGAGGTCTTGGTGGCTTGTTGTCCAGTCCCCAGCCCAGAGGGGGCATGTTCATCTCTGCATCCTGACAGTCAGGACTCAATTCTCAGAGGCTTGGACTCCAAAAGGAATGGAGGCAATCCCTTGTTTAATGAAAGTTCTCCTGAAACAGCCTAGGATGGTTATTCTTTCAGAGTCCTTGGGCATGTAATTCAGATTCTGGTAACATCTGCAATTACAGAAAATATTCTACAATTCAGCTGTGTTGCACATGGCCATGAGATCCTTTTTAAAGACAGCTATGTCAGCCAAAGTGTATTCTTTCCTTTCCCTTTTATTTTCCACACAAAGGAACTTGTTTGGAAAGCTCTCTCTTTCTGAATACTGTGTCACTGGAATCTCACTGCCCTTCTCTGAATGGAAAGAGTTACACACAAAGTGGCAGAAATTCTGCAGCTCCTGAAACTCTGATACTTCAGTAAGGAGGTTTTCTTTTGAATGTAGGCAAGGCTGCAAATTTAAAGGAAAATCTCAGTGTTCTGTGTATTTCCAGAAAAAGGCAGACTGCATCATTATCCTTGTCCTGCTCTGGGCAGCAAGCACAGGCCCTCTCCTGACTGTTTGGGAAAGCTGGAATGGGGCATAGGGTGAGAAACAAGAAGAAGGCCTTTGACTTTTCATACTATAGGTTTTCATCCCAAGTGCATTTGGGCAGGTACTGATAGGCTTCCTGTTAACTTCAGTCAGCTCCCAATTTTATGTTGATTACTTCCTGTTAATACAGTATTTCCTACAGCTAAGGGATACAGTGCAAAAGGTTTAGCATGGGGTCACTGTGAAGACTGCATATATATTTAAAAAAAGAACAAACAGATTGGCAGGTTCCCAGTCTCTTGCTTTTAGTGCCCAGAGAAGTTGTGGAAATATTCAAGGCCAAGTAGGATGGGGCTCGGAGCCGTCTGGTCTAGTGGAAGTTGTCCCTGCCTGTGGCAGGGGAGTTGGAACAAGGTGACCTTCAAAGGTCCTTTCCAACCCAAACCATTTGTGATGATTTGATGATGATGATTTAGGTTGATGCTATAGGATGAGTTCAACTCATCTTTTTTTTTTTTTTTTTTTTTTTTTTTTTTTTTTTTTAATGAGACATTTCTCTGTTGGTGCCACGGGGTTGGTGTGTGACAAACATGGTGCAGTGAAAGGAAAATGAGAACTGCCCACTGTGTGCTATGTAAGCCAGAGCCTGGGAATAAAACAGAATCATTCCTTTATGTAACATTAATTAGGCATCTGCTGAAAGGAAGATGAGGAAGTGGTATCATTGTGGAATACCTGAGAAATACCTGGAATGGATTATTTCTCCAAGTAGAATCATGTTCTGCTCTTTTACAGCATGAATATTTCTCAAAGATCTTTAAGGTTCCATAGCAGAGACTGTAGGGGTACAAATCAGCACTGATCTCTGGAACACTTGTCATGAAAACTGGTGAGAGCTCAGTGTGCACATTGGTGCTCTACTGACTTATAACACCTGGAGATTTGTACCCTGCATGTTTAGAAATAGGACTGCAACTGGAGTTAAATTCTGCCTTGCTATCTATATGCAAGGTTGCATATATTGAAAATGGAAAAAATAGCTTTCTTAGCATGGTCTATCAATGGACACTACTAAAAGTTGGAGAAATTAATTTTGTAGGTTATATTTTACCACCATTTCTCACACAGTGTGCTATATGACTGCAGGAATAGAACTGAATTCCAACACACTACAGTGAAAAGTGATTACAGTTAACAAGAAGTAGTAATATCAGTAAGTATTAGATTAGGTATTTCTAGTTTTAAAGAACTAGCAGTAGAAAAACATAAGACCATGCATAATGCTGAGTAAAAGAGAATGCTATCAGAAAAGAAAGCACTTATTTTTAAATGTTCCTCCAAATAGCCCAGTTATATTAGCATATCCTTTCAGCTTGGGTCATGGTTGCATTAAGCTTTCTACCCAGTCAGGTCATCCTATGGGTATAAATATATACTTTAAGTTATATAAACACCATCCAATCCTATTTGCATTGTCACTCTGCGACACGAAATGCTATAATGACCCCCTTTTCCTATGTCCAGTGCTATCTATAAAGCAGGCTTAGGTCCTTTTCTTATTAAGGAGGTCAGCTCCTTAATGAGCTTTAGGCATTCCCAGAGAGTTTTCCAATATTGCAAGACATTCCTGGCCCCAGGCAGGACGGTTGCAGCCCTGCCAACACCTAAGCAGTGCAGACAGATCCCATGTGACAGGTTATGCAACGGAGAGGGGCTTTATATACCCCGGGCCCTAGAGCATGGAAAGGGCTCGAGGGAAAAGAGCATCAGGTGAGCAAGAAATGTTTGCATACTGTGCTTTTGGGGTGCTTTTGGCACTGTAGCAAACTGCATTAGGCTTAATCTTATGTTTCATGAAGAGGCCAACTTGTAAAACATAGTGAGTTTAGTAATGTTTTGTGTGTTCTAGAATTGTAGGGGCTGAAATTCTACAAAGGCTCAGAAATCATGATTATTCCTCTCCGGAGAATGACACCTGGGTATATAAGGTTGCTGCAGGTATGAGATTTCCTTTTTTTTTTTTTTCTGCTTTTAATTAATCTTAAAAATACCTGTATTTATCTTAATCAGGTTGATATTATTTCAAATTATTGCATGACCAACCCAAGGGAATACTGGTTTCTTGTGGGTTAGCTCACATAACTCAAAATAATTAATCCTTTTCTGAAAAGCAAATGAATTATGGCATTATCAAGAAATCTTGATAATTGGCATCATGCTGGAATACCAAATGCAGAATATTTGGAAGGAGTTAAGTCTTCTGCAGTGCTTAAACAGAAACTGCTTCTCCATAATTTTCTCTTGCAATGGCTTTGTGTGTTTGGGGCAGTGGGAATATGCTAATGGAAAGAAGGATGAGACTCAGCTGACCCATCAGTGAAACACTTTAGCCAGCTTCTTGGCCATGATAAAGAAACCTCAATCAGTATTGGCCTCTGGAACATTTGGAAATCAGACTATCAATCATTATATGAAGAAAACAAATAAAAGCATGTATAGAAAACATTTTAAATCAGCTGAATAATTGAGACTAAAGCAGCTATAAATATATATACATATATACACCAAAGAATACAGAAAAATTCCTTATTGTATTCCATATTTTTATATTTGCAGAATATTCATCCTTTCTCTGGAAAATGTCACAGCTCTTAGCACTGTGATCTGCATCCAGAATCATAGACTGTAGCAGCTGAGAGGGGATACTTGAGTGGTTGAGAGGCTGAGCTAAAGATGCTGTGTTTCAGTCCTAGCCATAAATTTCTTTCACATCTCCTTGCATATCTTTTGGTATCACCTTACATAGTAATTCAGTTTGAAATTTTTTTTGTCTTTATTTATTTTGTGGCTGAAATAGCCACAGTCAGACACATTTATCAAGGTCAGAGCACTAAGCTCTAGTTCTTTCAGTTCAATAAAAAACCTAGAATCTGGAAGTGAAAAAGAGGCTCCTTGGAATCTGTTGCTCCTGTCAGTGATGCCATGCTTTTCATCCATGGATTGCAAGGGAAAGCATTAAAAAAAAAAAAAAAAACAACATTATTTGAGGCCTAGTAATTATTTCACTTAAAGAAACCAAATGCAGCACCAAGAAAGACACATGTTGTATTTTAACTCAAAGTGCCAATATGGATATGGTTTTTTGAATTTTTGTTTTGCTGTCTAGGGACTCCATGCAAATGTGTTTCTGCCTCTTGATCAGTGTATCCTATCGACTAGGCAGGCATCAGTAACTTAATTTCTTTTCTGATTGTTATTGAGATAGTAAATAAGTAATTCTTATCTTTACTTTGCTTGGCATTTCCTGCTTCTTCATAGGACTTAACAAAGTGAGTGTGTCAGACCTTGTCTGCTTGGTCCAGTCCTACCTGTGGAGGTCATACAGGATGTCAGTGATCCCTTCTAGACTTGCTTTCCTGAATTAATATCAAACATTCAAGGGAACATCCTGTGTTCGTAGCTAATCTGTTGGAAGGAAGAGATCTTAGTTCTTTACAGAATAAGGAAGTTCTTTCTCCTTTATGCCTAAGCCTCCACACTTGATTCAGCTCTCCCTCTCTGGTAGCCAGAGGGAACCCGATTAAAGTCACCAAAATCAATGAGCAGCAACTGAATAGAAAATCATATCAGAAATGTGTCCTATGTTTTACAAACTGAGAAAAAGGGAGGGTTTCCAAAACATGCAATAGATTGTGTGAAATGCTCTGCAGTGGAAAGCTGTAAAATGGCAGGGAGAAGAAAAAAAGCACTTTGTAGGTTCCAAAGACCTTCTTTTGTGTTGCACTGAGCTGAATCAGCTTGTAACTTGCCCTGTTTCTCCCTCAGACTCAAGCTGCAGCAAAGATCGCTACGAACCCGTCAGACACAGCACTGCAGCGGGCAGCATTGCTCCTGGGAGTGTTCGGGATCAGCATATCCAGCTACAGCACACACCAGCTAACTCAAACAAAGAGATTCCCCTTGACCACTTAAACTGTGGTAGGATGGGACCCAGGAAGTCCAGGCTTATGTCAGTACTGCTGGTGGGTGACTTTTCTGCCACTGTTAACCCTGTGGAGGTAATGAGACACTTTGCAGCCGTGATTTCTACACGCAAAGTTAAATAGATGGAAGAACTGCAGACTTCTTCAAGAAAGAAAAAAAAATAACTGCTATTAGAAGCATTGGATTTCCAAATAAGACAAACTTTCTGTAAATATTATGGACTTCTGTTGTTATTCAGTGTATACATAGGTATAAAATACAGTTACATTCAGAGTAGCTGTAAACAGACCAGTGTGGGTGCTGGGCTCTGGGAGTGTCACTGCGTTGCAGCTTTTGCAAATGACTCCAATGCAGAGACTGTTTTTGCAAAGGAAGTTAGAAGCAATATATTTCTCATGACAAGGGTTAGAACAAATGGAATTAATCTCCCATAGACTATTTGCACTGTACATTTGGGTATTACAGAATTTGTGCACTCTAGCTTTTTCTATTGAATCTTAAACACTTCTTGATGCCTTTTGAGTAGCAATGTTTGTGTATTGTAACACAAGCTGGCAGCCTTCTGTCACAGCAGAGATGGCCACAGGCTACAGCAGCCATATGGTGCTGGGAAGGCCCCATGGCTCCAGACCAGATAACTTCAGAGCTGTGCAGAAACTCTGCTCTAGAAAGTGTCAGTAAAAATACTGGGTTGGGTTCCATTGCAGAGTTCAGTATCTGGCTGTATTCTTCTGCAAAGTCAACTCATAATATACACTCTGATTAAAATAGAAATAGAGTTTGACCTTTTTACCCTACTTCTCTCTTGTTTTCTTCTCATTTGGTACAATAGCTTATTCAGGAAAGTTCTCTTACTATTGGTTTGCACTTTTCCAACTGTTTCTTATGTTTTATGTAAACATGGCTTTGTAGGCTCTTCTGTGCATATGTTAGCATTTAAAATCCTTTGTTCTTGGTTACTAAATACAAATATTATTTTGGGGTCTTTTTAGTGTTTAAAATTATTTTGTCTGTCAACAGTGTTTAAATTCAACCACTAAGGGGCATCCTACACAGCTGAATATTTTGAACTCTTCAGATTGCTCATTCCAACATGACAAACCACAAATTGAATCAGGCTGAAATTTTTACTTTTTTATTTTTTAATTGTTCCTGTCCCTGTTTGCCTTTTTCTCACCCTAAGAAATGTCTCTCCTACCATCACAACTTTTATTAGAAGATGATGAGAAAATCAGTGTTTACAAGGTCATTTTTTCTCAATGTGCCAGGTCACAAGTTACCATCTCATACAGTCTTCCATTTATATTTTTAAAAAAATAATCATATAATGAAATATTCCATTTTCTTCCTTCACCTACAAGAAATGAAACAAAATACTTGAACTCCTTGACAAAAGTAAGAATGAGCCCTCTGGAAAGCATTCAGTCACAGAGACTGACATTATATAGTGTGACCCCCACCACCACCCTCAGTATGCCATAATTATGGCTTTTTAATCTGGCACAGGATTTTTGGCTGCTGCATTTTTGTTAACTGATTTCCTGCTCCCATTCAACATGAATGTAAGACCATTAGCTGTTTTCAGGGCCATTACTGTGCTAATGCAAGATCTTTTGTTAGATGAAGACTGTGTGCAATAACATCATTTTAACAAGATATACTAGAATAAAATAAATGGTGACTTGGCCACTGAGATGTTCCAATTGGAAATGATGCTCATGAGGAATGTGTACTTTTCCATGAGAATTGTTTTGAGTAGTTTTGAAAGCTTTATTTAGTACCAGTGGAAATGACAGGAAGACAACACGGGCAGTAGGCACACTAAGTGTGGAGAGATTTTACAAAGGTAGGGGCCATAGGAGCCCCAGGAACATACAGTGAAGCACCAGTGAGATGTAATTGAAATAATTTACAAAACATACATGTTTCAACTTGCTTCTGATGAATTGGGCCTGGGCAGAAAATCAGCTTTATGTGAAAATCTGGGACTGCATCCAGCAGAAGATGTAGGCATTGTTATCTAACCTATCTGTTTCTGTAGAAACCTTCACCCAAAATGCCAGTTTTCTGAAGTGCATCTGCCACCTCATGCCAGGCCCAACAGGCAGCCATGTGCCCTTGTCTTTCCCTGCTGTGGCTCCCTGGAAGACCTTTCAGGTTTCCCCTCAGCCAGGCGAGGCTGGGGTGTGTTGAGTACCAAGGCATTGAAACCTTGTGGAGATGGCAACAACATCTTCTCACACTTCCTGTGTCTGGAAGCCCAGCCATGGACTGAAGGTTGCCTAGAATATAAGTGGAAGCTAAAATCTTGTATCCCTTTTTGTCCTGCTGTTAGAGCAAGCACTCTTTGGCAGAGGAAGGAAAGGCACCTGCACAGGTGATCCCATGGAGGAGCCTGTGGCACTGTACCTTCCCTCCTCCTGTTCTCCTGAGGGACTGGCATGGTCCCAGGGGGTCCTGAGTCCCAAAGGAGGCTGGCTGTATGAGCCTGTCCCTGCTCCACACCCACTGCAAACAGGCAATTAGGACAAGCTGAAACCTTTCCTCCCAAGTGCCTATTAGCTATGTTTGTCCACTGCCTGCACACAGTGTGCCATGGATTTGGACCTTACTTATGTTTGCCATGTTTATAGATATCTAACAGAAGCCTGCAGGCTCAGTATGTGGCTGGGCTCCCAAAACCTGAGTAGGATACTGCTCCATGCTGCAATTCCCAAACCTGCCTGTGAATTTTCTCTTCAAAGCTCTGAACACGCCAAACTTCAAGCATATGTTTATGTCCTGTTGAAGTCAAAGGGGGTTTAAGGAACATCCTTACATCCTTTGCCAGACTGAGGTATTTAATCTTTTCCTTGATCTCCACCAAAGAAGCATTTACATTTTAAATATATTTGTACTTTTGTTTATATGGTTTTACTTCAAAAATGTTGGCAATTCATCAACAATTGAATGCTGATGAAAGTCGGGAGCCTGGTGAGCTTGGGGAGGTTAATGCTGCATTACCTAGTTTTAAGAAACACCAGCAGTGGATTTCATTTGGCATATAAATTGTTATGTTTGAGGACTTACCCTCCAGGAATTACTTTGTACCTTCCCTAGCTTCTAAGAATATTTAAATGGAAATACTATTTAAGCTAGTAAATATTAGACCTTCTTTACAAATCCACTTTAAAAGCCATTTCATAAAATTTATTGGATTGGTTTTACTTCTAATATCAGGCAAATATAGGTTAATATCTCCTGATACTGAACAATTGTAACTCAACTAATCCACTTCTAACAGCAGTAAATTTTCTAGTCTGAATTATGTCTTGATATATCAAGTTAATTATTTTTTTCTTTGAGAAGGAATCACAGGAGATTTTGTAGCTGTTTGATTTGTATGCCTGAGTGCACCTCCTAAAGGCAAGAGAAATGAAAATATTAAATAACCACAAACTCAAACATGGTCGTTACTCTCTTCAAATAGATGTGGCAGAGACTGGAGACTTGTTTATGATAAGTGGCATTGCTAGTGAATATCACAGAGCATTCAAGATCTTTCACATATATGTACTCAGTTATCTAAAGCAGGATTTCTGTCTCCTTCCATCAGGACAGGCAACTAAGGGCAGTCACTCAAGGTAGCACTCATCCACTGGTAAGGGAAGAATAAAATACAGGGAGTGTCTGACATATTTCATGCACCTTTTGGAAATTATGCTTCTGCATCAAAACTGCTGCTCTAGGCCATTATTTACCTCTAGAGTTGCAGATAGTGCATCTCCCAATATATCACAGACCCAGAAGGTGAAGTTGAGTTTGCCTCACCCATCAGTGGGTGCTCCATTTCTTACAAGGCAGTGGTAATGTCATCATGGGGCTGAGCCCCTAATTTGTGTACCTGACTGAGAACAGAACACAAACAAGCTGAGAAACTCTTCATTTTTGACCATGCATTTTTGCTAGTGCCAGATTCATGGAAGCCTGGCCTCAGCTGAGGTTTCAGATGCTGCTGTAGTGGTAATTGACAAGTTAATAAACTAATAAATAAAACTGCAGCATTGACACTGTGTGGGAGCTTCCTTCCTGAAATGTTCTGTGTCTGCATTGCCTTTTCAATGGCGTTGTGCAGTGGGTTCATCAGTGGAAAAGTTGTGTGTTAGTGTTCATTCACTTCCCTGGCTTCATTCAGTGGCCATTGACACTTAACTGAGAAATGGTTTCACCAGAGCAGTGCAATGGCACTTCCCCATGGATATATTAGTGATAAAACAAACAGAAGGAGATGTTAATGCTTGTCACATCTTTTCTTACCTTGGATAAAATGCCTTTTCCCCTCTTAGTTATGAGTAGTCAATGACAATACAAAATAACACCCTCAAGCAGTCTTGCCTTTCGTATGACTTTGTTGTTATTCTTCTAGAACTATCGCAGTTTAATAAGGAGGCTGAAAGGTAGTTTAATCAAACAGTAGATTAATAAGGTTCCTAAGGCTACATTCACTTCAGCTTTCAACTTTGTGTGTAATCATGAGCTATGGAGTGTCACTGACTTTTAATCAGTGCCCCTGTGTCTGCAGTGGGTGTGTTTGTAAGCATAAAAAATAGCCCCAAAGGGCCCAGAAAGAGCTATTTCTTCCCCTCCTTAGCATCATTCTTGCAAGTGACCTTTCTAAGAGCATAAAAACCATTAATCCACACCTTTTTAAAAAGTTTTAGGAACTTTGTGTAATCCACAGAATGCCACTGATGAGGTCTATCCTACAAGGGGACACTGGAGTCAGAGTAGTCAACCAGATGTGATGCCAAGCAGAGTGAGGGCTTGAATTAGCTCTTAGTGGGTGCTTTCGTGTGTTTCCATTAAGAAACAACAGGTGAGATCCAGCTCAGCTGACATGAGCAACAGAAAGTTTGGCCAAATCTGCCCACACCCTTAGCTCTCAATACAGACAGCAGAGACAGGTCCTAGGGAGGCCACTGCCACCTTGGCACCTGGCAGCAGCCTGAAGGTGCTTTGTGATGAGCTGAAGGAATGGGGATGGTTTTCTTACATGTCAAAGTACTTAGTGTTTGAGGGTTCTCTAATTTTTCTTTAATTTTCCTGACTAGGGGAAGGAGCTGTATCTCATTGCTGTTATTTAAACCAGAGCAAGGAAGAAATGCCAAGGCAGAGTTATCCTGCTGCTGAGAAAGATTTTGAATCTTTTTTAAAAAAGCAAATGACAAATTGGTTTGTCTTTCACTCTCTGTTCTTCAGTAATGGATTACAGGAGCTTGGAACTCTTGGCCCAAGAGGAATGGGGGCACGTAAATCCAAAACTGATGAAAGCTTGAACAGAATCATCTCTGGCTAGGAACAGCTCAAACACCGTGTGCCTTCCCTGTCATAGCTGAGCCATAGTTTCTTTTGAAAAGTGAGCTCTGCCTCAAGGGAAGAGGAAGCACATGAGGCTGTACTCTGCTCCACCAAGGGTTATTCAGCTGCACTGTGAGAGATTCCCAAGGAGAGGAAGGGCAGAGGAATGAAACCCAAAACTTTGCTTCATTGTGACCCTCCAATGGCAGAAGAGCCCTTTGGCTGCTGCTTTGGGCCAAGACAACCAGAGAATGGCTGAGCCTTCAGTGAGTGTCCACATCTCTGTCCCAACTGCTGTCTCCTGCTCCCAGAGCTGCTTTGTGGCCCCTCTGAAGCTTGTAGGGCTGTGGCTGACCCAGTGTGCCTGTCTGTCAGTCTGTGCACGTAAGGGAGCCTGCAGGAGCAGGCTCTTGTGCTCCGACGCGGGCGGCGAGCGCTGAAGCGGTGTGAGGAGTGATGCCTCGCAGCATGAGCGTTTTGTGCAAATCCCCAGCTCCCTCCTGAGTAACCTGCAACCTCCCTCTGGGCCTTAGCTTTCACCTGCAGCACAGCACTGGCAAGAAGCTTTCATCAGGTAACTCGGAGCCCCCTGCTCAATCACTTGCCAGCCATATCCTGTTCATTAGCCCAGAGCTCACCTGAGGGATTATTTGTCATGCTTCATCCCCAGCTGAATTCAGCTGTTTATTTGATAGCCTAGAATCAAGAAGAGAAACTAAATAAACACTGTGAGTGTTTGCCCTGAGAAGGTATCTGCAGTGTTTTTTGCCACTTTCCACCTTATTTGCAATTATCCCATAACAATTCTGCTGTTGCATGTGTGTCCCTGCATCTTCCTGCTTTTCCTTGCCAAGCAAAAAGGCCCCGAGGCCTCGGCTAACCCCATCTTGCAGAACAGCATGGGAGGGGATGAGCGGCATCACTCAGCAAAGAACAAGAGAAGCAGAAGCAGCATCCCTCCCACCAGGTGAGAGGGGCTGCAAATCTCAACCGCGGGCCACGCAGTGAGCCTGGGACCACACTGAGCCCAGCGTGGCTATAATGAGCCAGTGCTCCCACAATCACTGAGCAAACCTGGCAACTCACTCAGGTAGCTGTGGTTTAGCTGTGCAACTGTGTCAGTTCAGGTTTGTGTCAAAGTGACAGGAGGATGAATGTAAAGAAACCCACTTTCAGTGGGTCACTAGCAGACTTTTTGGCTGTTTCTTTTTAAGTAATACAGTTTGGATTCCACTTCATAGTTGCTGTCCCACATTAATTAGTTCCTTGCTGAGCAGTGCCCTAAAAAGCCCAGAGTTTGCTGTAGGATATCAACACTGGAGTATGACTCTGCACCTTTATTTCACTAAACTTTAGTCACTAGATATTAAATATTCAGTCTGAGTTATTTCCATAGGTTCTGTCCACAGTGAGTGAAAAAAATTAACACCTCCAGAAAAAATTCATCCCCTTCAGGAGGCATCTAGAAGAGGTGGGCCAACTTCCCATCTAATGAGTGCCTCTCTGTACTGACAATGGACTGGACAGCTCAGTGTCAGAATGCTCAAGCAGTGGAGACAAATCATCCCTACCTCTACAAAAACATTCTGTTCCAATGATAGCAGTTTCCCACTGAAGACAGACACTAAGACAGATAGTAAATTCATAGGCACAATTTCCAGGCTCCACCTTTCAGAGGGAGTCACTGAGCTGCAGGATGCTGTTTCTGGGACTAGGGAAGCAGAGCCTGGGAACTGACCAGCCCCACTGTGGCTCACCTCTCATATGGAGGCACCTGGAAGCCTCAGAGAGCTGAAGCAGCACCGAGTAGGAGCAAGCTTGCACTAGAGAGGTGGATGTACTGGAGCCTGCCAGGTACCAGGGCTGACTAGCATTTATGAGAGGAGCATTGAAGATGCCACATCTGAGCATCCTCATGGGAATTAAACAGTCACAAAGGACATTCCGTATTTCCTTTGGAGAAGAAGCCCTTGGCACCAAGTGTGCACTGTCATTGAGCAACAGCAGCAGCTGCTAGACAGGAGTTTGGCATGTATCTACTGACCATCCTCCCTGAAAACGGCAGGATGCCTTCTGCAGAAAGAACAGCTTCCAGGCACCCAGAAAACTGCAACAGCACAGAAGGATCCACCATGAGGCCCATTCACAATCCCACTAGCTCCTGCCCTCCATGTCCCCGTCACCGGAACAGGGGCCCCAGTCTGGTCACTCTTATTCCTTCCAGAACCACCTGTCTTGGTGGGCCTTTCAGGGAAATTACCCTCATCTGCAATGAGTTCATGAGAGATGGCTCACTTTCTGCCCCCCTGAAAAAAAGGGATGGCCACTGCCTGCAAGCTCAGGCTGGAGGTGGACTGAGAGCCAGGGTAAAGCCTGGTGGCCACCAGAGCCATCTGCTGGCCCTGGGACATGAGTTGTGGCCAAATCAGGAGGTGCCCATGCACTGCAGCAATCCCATGGAGGCCACTTAATTGATTAATTTCAACTGGCGTGCAAATGCAATTTAACAAGTTTCCCAGTCTCTTATGTAAGCTAGGAGGGAACAGCAGAAAATTAATCATTTCTGGGTGAGAACTGTAATCTGCACACAAAAAAAACCCCAACAAATCTCAAACAAACAAACAAACAAAAAGGAAAGTTCAGCTCAAAACTGTGCATCTCTGTGTAAAATATGCTTCAAATACTGTCTTGAGTCTTATTTAGTTCATCATTATTTTGCCACCTGAGCAACTTGTGTCTGAACTGACATAACATAAAATATCTGAGGTATTTAAACTAGGATTGTGATTACTTTAGCTTCTTCCCATTGACACTGGAGAGAAATAAATGCTACTCCGTTCTTGGGTGAGACAGTCCACCCTCCAGAGGCACACATTTCTTTCCTCTGATTATGGAGGGAGCCCACTGTGTCTGTGCTCCTAATTCAGGCATCTCATTTATGTTTCCATAGCTAGCAAGGATGAATCCAAGCCAAAATCAATCCACTTAAGTGTCAAATCTCCTTCTGCCAAAGGTCAAACAACTTGCTCTTACAGCAAAAGAAATCCATGGCTCTTAACACTTGCTTTTCCCAAGCAACAAAGCCACAGTCAGTCATGAACAGCATCACAGAATCACAGAATGATTTGGGTGGAAAGGGACCTTCAGAGTCAGAGCTTCACTGTCATCCCTGATGTTTGATTAAAAAGAGAGTTGTGCTGTACCTCAGTCGCCATGGTTCTTTTAAAGCTGGACTTCCTGTACTCATTGTAGTCTAACAGCCCTTTAAATGAAACATTCTTTTGCCAATACCTGCACTAAAGTATTATTTCCCCTAACACAATGTTTAACATAGAATGTTATTACATTCTTTAATCCCAGGGACTGCTGAGAAGTTCTCAATAAATAATAATTTTCATTTCTTTTCAACACAGGCATCTATAAGTAATTGCATAATATCGCTGAGGCTGAATTATCTGCAGATCTCTGTTGCACTGTAAATAAAGCACTGTGTGTGCTTTGCACTCTCAGATCTGAACTGGTGCCAAGGACTTGAAATCATCCACTCCACCAAGAGAGGATGAGAAAAGGAGAGGGTATATGGATAATAGGGCTCAAATTTTACATTAGAGTCCAATTAGGGACTCCAGCAGTTGTTTCAGTTCCTCACTTGTACCAGGCAGGTAACAATATTTCCTTTTTCTCACTTTTCTGCTGTGCTAATGGCAGCAGGAGAGGGGCTGGGTGCTGCCCTTCCCACGCAGGCCATGTGTTCTCTGGGTGCCAGACTCTGATGGACCACAGCCCTCTCTGTTGCCTGAGGAAATTGCCTTAGGAGTACTTTAAGATCTGTCTGAAGGAGCCTCAGAGTCATTAGTGGTTATAGCTGAGGTTCTTGAAGAATGGGGGAGGTCCCAAGAGACTGGAAATAGGGCAAAAATCTTTCAAATGGCAAAGCCTAGGATCACCACTCAGTAGTGCTCAAAAACCACTCAACAGTAGTCGAAAAATAATCAGAGCTATCTGCAAACTCACAAGAAAATAAGAGGATAAAAAGCAGCAAACGTGTTTATCAGGAATAAATTGTGTGCAACTAACCCAGTTTCCTTCTCAGACAACACTGCAAGGTGAGCAAGCATCAAAATGTAGGTGGCAAATGTCATTCTCTTTGAATGACAAGCTGGGGGAAAATGAAAGCTGGGGGAAAACACTCTTAAATGAACCTCAGTAATGAGATTACAGGCCTTGTTCAAAAACCTACAAAGAATGAAGAACATTCTTTGAGTGTCTGGAAAAAAATTATAGAATGGGCTGCTGCACACTGCTGTGAACGGGGGCTGCCTGATATTTTTACTAATGACTCATGGTTTGTGAGTGGGAATGCATAAAACATCAACCTCAGAAGGTCTCCGGGTGCCGAAAGACAGGAGCAGAATTCAGAATGATCTAAAATCTCCCAAGTGCTCTAAGATCAGCAGTGGGATTCAGGAGGGACAAGCACAAAAACCTGATGCTTTGGCAGAAGCATCAGCTGTGTGTTCTCAGGAAGAGGAGCAGGGCAAGAGTGATGGAGCACATCACAGCACTAGGCAGCAGTGTCAAACGCTTGCGGGGGAGGAAACAACCCCGTGGAGATGTCAAGAGAGGGGGTGCAGGCTGGAAGGTTTGTCAAGGAGTCTTCTTGCTTTGGCCAGCACTGGTGAAGGCCCAGCAAAACTGTGGTTTCTCATTCTGGACCACCCTTCAAGGAACATGTGCACCAAGTGAAGACAGCTCAGAAGAAAGTTACAAAAGTAAGGACAGAAAATGTGACCTGCACAGAAAGAGTGAACAAACTGATAGCTTTGAAAGGGGAAGACTGATAAATGCCACGGACCTGACCATCTCCCCAGCAGCCCTGACAGTGGACAGTGTGCCTGTAGAAGGCACCTCTGCTGACCCACAAAAAGCAGGTGTTCTTTCTTGCTGGCCTTGTAACACTCAGTGTCACAGCACTTTGCGAAACCAAGGCCATCCTGCTTGGCAACGCCTTTGTGGATTCATAACAGACACTTTGTGCCACAAAATTATGCTGGAGACAGCTGGCTTGGACAGGAAGCTCGGGGGTGCTCTGTTATCCTGGAACCTGCCAACAACCTGCCTGTTATCCTATCCTGGAGCAAGCAACACTCAATACTGCAAGATCACCAGAGGGAGCATGCCACCAAACATGCAAGTAGGGACAAGCCATCCCAGAAGTTTTCTGCTCCACAGGTTGGCATCCAGGAACTTAGATGTGCATGGCTGCACTGCCAAGTGCTTTCAAGGGCTGTCTGGAAATGGGTATTTTGTTTTCAGTTTTATTTAGTAAAAGATGTTCCAGCAAAGTTGATCTCTTCTGTCAGAGAGGGCTGTTCTGCCCTCTCTGAGTGGGAGAGGGTCCATAATATTGGGGGGGGGGTTGGAAGGTGTAGGTGTGGGAAAGAAAGCTTGGCTTATATTTGTAAAGGCACAGAGGCCAAAGTCATGACTTACTACTTGAGGTGCCTTTTTTCAGGTACCACAAAGCCTGACCTCATGGAAATGAGCTGTACCCTGCCAGGAGAGTAACCTCTGTTCCCCACAGCACCAGGGGGAGAAAAGAGACTGCAGAGCAGCCCATTGGGTCTGCAAGATACTACCTCCAGCTGAGGCAGCTACTCCAAAATATCTGAGCTTCCATCAGCACTTGGACAGTCCTGATCACTCAGGACCCACCAGCCAGTGGAAACCTCTTCCCAACACATGCGTCCTTCAACAGGTGGTGCCTCTGGATGCACAGCTGGAGGGGAGCAGATGATCCCATTTATTCATCCTCAAGAGTCCAATGGTCAAAGCACCTGTCTCAGCTGTGTCTCTTGGATGTGGCACCAAAATCATCAACAGGAGTGCTGTATCCCCAGCCCTGGATACCTCCCAGCCCCAAGAGATGTCCCCACAAGCAGGCCTGATGATGAAGTAGGTCCCTGCTGCTGTAAAAACACCAAGGGGGCAGGAGCAGGAGCAGGAGCAGGAGCAGGAGCATGGCTGTAGGTAAACAGCTAGCATGGGAAAGGAGGACAAAAACTTTAAACCACAGATGTCCTAGCATCTGCCCTGGTCTTCCCGTGGCTCCCCAACCAAATGTAATTAACCACTGAGAACAGATTGACTGAACTTCAGCATAAATATTGTATCAAATGTCATCAATTCTCCTTCCCATTACAATTTCTGAGATAGAGCCATGATCTTGTCTGTGCTCTGTAGAAAATTGTTTGCAAGTGGTAAACAAGCTCCACTATCTCCAGTGCCATACCCCGTCACCTACCCAAGCAAGTCTCACACAGCAGGATTGCTCAGCTTGGCAAGTCTGCCATCGCACACGCAGGTGGATGGAGGCAGAGGTCTCACCTCTCCCTGTCCCAAACACAGGGGTTGCTGGACCCATGACAAGTCTTTAGCGTTGGACGTCTGGTCTCAGAGGTCACAGCTGCACATCCACACTGCAAGCCCTCCCCTGAGGCACTTCAGGTAGATCTCCATGGTATGAGCCCTGCTTTGCCTGTTGACCACAAGGTGAAGATGGCCCAGTTTTGGTGCAGAAGCCCAGCTTCAGGTACATAGAATATTCGTACTTTTGGCATTTAACACACCAAGTGGGAGAAGGAAAGCTGTCTCTGATTCGTAGCATAACCACTGTGCCCTGAAACTTCATAAACCATGCACCCAGACATTATTCTTTAGGTAAAAGCATAATAATTTTAAGCAAAAATCTGTTTTTTTCAGTACTGTTTATCTTCCCATTCTGGAGTTTTCACTTTTACCACCTTGTCCATCTTGTTCCCAGTTCTGATGTTTGATTAGAAATATATGTGATTTTTTATCACATTCTCATTGTTGCACATGCTCCAATTCAGTAGCCTGATTTATTTATCTGTATCAACTATTCAATATCATGCAACCCAAATAGTATTTTATGTGCCTAAGGTAAAGTTAATTCGATAGCATAAACCCCAGGTTTCTTTTTAGGAGTGGAGCTTTTATTTCATATCCTATTGATCATCAAGAGACAAAATGTTAATGCACATTTCCTCTGAACTGTTCCTATAGCACCAGTGTGGGGGAAGCATAAAGATGAATATAGAAGAGAAATTATATTTCTTTCACAAATTTACATGCAAGTAGAAAAAGGATAAGAATACTTAGTGAAAAGTTCTATTTTTCTGTTTATCTCCTGTTGAAATATAGCTCTTCTTTTGACCAGCTCTACAAGAACTCAATGGATTGGGCAAACATCAGACCAAAACTATTTTTGACAGCGTTCTGAAAACATTGGCCAGCTTTTGTAGTTGGACATGCTGAGAGATTTAAGCAGTTGCTCTCAGAACTGGCATAATTTTATCCTATCTGCAAAATCCAGTCAATGTCCTTGCCCTGACGAATGTAATTTCCTCTGTGCAAGCCCTCACCAAAACAGAAAGTCAGTATAAATAAGCTGTCTGCACAGCCACCCTGCAGCCAGCAGCATGCTAGGAAAAAAAACAGGTCTGGAGCTCAGCATGTCCTTAGGATCTATTTTGATTCCCTGTACATCATTTTTCCATGTAGCTCTAGTGAGGCTCTTCTGAAAAATGATGTTCATGGTTCATTTTAAGTAATCTCTGGTGCCTCATAACCTTGTTCTTTGAAACAACTCAATCTGAACATCTATCACTGAAAGGTATTTGAGGGCAGATTTCCAGAGAAGGTCCTAAACCATCCCTGTAACATGCATGTGTTCACAAATCCACCTCTGCAAATTCCTGCATTTAAAAAAACTTATTTTATTTTTAATGCACAATTATTTTTGCCAAATCATGAAACTTTCCCAAGACAAGAACAAGTGAGGATTTGGTCAACCCCTTGCATCTGTGCTTATAAGATAAATGAAGAAATGGAAGAGAGCAGAGTCCTGCAAATGCGAATAAATCACCTCTTAGCCCCAGCTGCTTATCCTTTTAAGTCCTATGAAAATTGTAGTGTTAGCAAATTTAACTTTTCCTCCTTTTGACAAGGGATGAGGTATATTCTTCTTTGGGAGCCTGCCTGGGTATGACTCCCATTTACCAGCTGAGCACACAACAAGGCTAAGTGGTTTAGACAAATCATCTTTCTATCAACGCCAAAAAACTGCCTCATCTGTGGATTAACTTATGGGGAATAAGGTAATATTTGTTGCTTTAAAACAACTCTAAATATCTTTAAAGAAGTCAGAGGCTATCAAATTGATGCAAAAGCTCCTGGGTGAGGCTTCTTCTGGTGTGCTCTGGCGTCCCACTCCAATTCTGAACATAACACATCCTGCTGGCTAACGTAGCTGTGGAGAGTGTACGGAGGAACATGTGGAGTTCTGCAGCCCTAGGAAATGCTGGGGGACAAATGTGAGGGCCAGGCTTTTTGTGGTGCCCCAGTTTGCTCCTTTACAATATACAGGATCAGAAATTGCACCAAGGCTAGAGGTGTGGGGAGCAGCTTTGCAAATCCCATCCATACACAAGTGCCATACACCAAAGCCTGCTCCATACAGTGGGTAGGATAGGGGATTTCTGTGGTGGATTTGTGCTTGAAGTACTTCTGTGTACAAAAGGAGAGGGTGTGTCTTGGTTTATTGCTTCACTCTTGGCCTTCATTCCAATTTTGGACATTTGGATTTAGTATATCTAGCTAAGTTTTGATTTAAGTGCATATCCTTATGTCATCAATATATTTCTTTAACTGCTTTAATATATCTAACGGTTCAGGTATCTTCCTCTGTAACATCTCTCATGGAAGCACAAGCCTTATGAAATGCCTCTGTGTTCAAACAACCCATGAACTAAAAAGAGATTAGCTGGGAAAACACAAAAGGTCTCAGGTCCTGCAGTGAGACATCATATCTCCAGTAAGGTTTTCCCTACGAGGAACGTTCTTTAGTCAGAACCGCACTGTGCACCATCCATAAGAATGACGGTCCCCAGTAAGACTCAGTGGCACCAATGTGTGCCAAACTCATGCTGTTAAAACAGCAGGTGAGAGATGTTTCCTGCTGTATTATGGCTGGGACTGCCTGCAAATGCACACATACCCTCCCTGTGTGTCCTGGGTGCTGCAGCCCCACTACGGGGTTGACCACATGCTCCCTCGGGCCGGTCCTGCTGCCAGAGAAGTGTCCTCTTTTCATAGACACCCTACAACATCACTGGGAGGTTTTGGGGTGTGTTCAGGGAGAAGAGCCAGCATGGCACCCACCACCACCCCATAGCTGTAACAACAACCCTCTGAGGTGGTCCCAGAGCAGCACTGTGAGCCAAGATCCACCCCTATATAATAAACTTATCCTCACGCTGTCAAACCTACTGGCAACATTTGGATGGGTGGTTATTATAGGAAGGATTCAAGGTAACAAAAACCCATCAGCAAGTTTTTCTATATACTTAATGCTATAGTAAGTATATAACTCTAAATATGACCCATTAAGAAGGGCCTTTTTTAAACTTAGTGGTATACCCTTCGGGGTAGGGCAGGGAGATATATGGGAATACACTGTAATTAATCTATAAGCAGACAATAACTCTCTCTTTAGTGGCAGATTGTCAGAGAGAAACAGTAAAATGAAGTGTGACTCTATGAGACATCACAATTTGGAGGTGGGGAGTCTGTTAATAAGATCCCTTCAAAGGAATAGCTGACTGACGTCATAGACTACAAATCAGGAGGCAGTTCAGTTTGTGGGATGAACACTACAAGGCATCTCAAAATATCCCAAACCTAAATAGCTTCAGCATTGCTCTATCAGTTTTAAAATATTCAAATGTTACTCACACTGATTCAACCCCACTGAATTTGGCAGCACCCTGCAGAGGCACCAGAGGGAATGAATGGACAAGGCAGTCCTTCAGCATCAAAACAGACATAAAACTTTTCATCACTTGCACCTCAGCACTCCACAGGCAGCAGAGAAGGTCTGCTGACCATGACTGTCCTGGTGTTGACCTCATTGGGTTTGGATTAGGGTCTAAATTCATGCAAATCTGCCATCAAATCAACATTACAAACCCCATAATTTTGTGTTTAACTCTTGTATTGTCCAGCTGTTTTTTTTCTTATGTTGTAGAGTTGTTTCTGAATATCAGTGATGAAAAAATTGGACATGTTATTTAGCAGTCCACATTTTAGGTGCAATTATTTCCTGATCCTTCTAAGAGTATGAACTTTAGAAATAGAAAGAAAGAAAGAAAGAAAGAAAGAAAGAAAGAAAGAAAGAAAGAAAGAAAGAAAGAAAGAAAGAAAGAAAGAAAGAAAGAAAGAAAGAAAGAAAGAAAGAAAGAAAGAGAAAAGACTCCTGCACACCCTAAATAAATAAATAAATCATAATAAAAAAAGACCAGTGCAATCAGATGAATGTTGGTGCGGTTGTAGATTGGGAAATCAATCATTGCTCTTGGCTGTCTCTACACATTTCTTCCTGTGCCCAGTTGCCCAAAGCTATTTCTCAAATTCCCATCTGAGGTCTCTGCCACCCCTACACCATCCTTTGCATAATAACTATCACTGTCTTTTTCCTAGAGAATTCTCAATGATTTCTTCCTGTAAGAGGCAACTGCAGTGGTAGGTGCTGTCTTGAAAGTCTGAAAGAGCACATTTGTGCAAGAAATACTTCCCGAGCACTTCAGGTAATCAGCTTTTCAGATGTTTGCGCTGAGGCAGCCTCACAGCTCTGAAGATGATGTGCATGGTCTTTATCCCAGGACATAAACCTCACCACTCTCTGGGAAGTCTCCTACCAGCCAACACTCTCAGGGAAGGAGCCATGTTCAGAAAACCTTTATTCAATATTTCATTTTTGTCTGAATTACTTCCTGAGAATTAAACACAATCTATAAAAAGGAAATATAAACCTCTGGGCAAATATGTCAGGCAGGGATATCCTGCAGCAGTGGGGTAACATTAAGAGAGCTGCTACATAATGCTGTCATTGCCACCTATACATTTAGGTTGAAAATGCAATTTATGGAAAACCAGTACTAAAATGAAGAGATGCAAGATCTGGACACCACAGTGTTAATCCTCTTTTTGAAGTTTTATAAAAAGGCACATTAGGGCACCTCTGCTCTCCTTGTGCCTCCTCTTCAGGAGTCACCCTGCAGTCTTTCCAGACAGTAACAAAACTGCCTGGCACTGCAAAGGCACAAGCCGAACCTGAGAGATCCACTCGTGTATTTCAGCTGAGGGGTTTAAGTATACATATAACATTATATCTAACAATATCAATACAAATATTGTATTATGTACATACAATGCATATAATGAATATACTGCATGTTATATGCATATGTTATTATGTAAAATGTATAAATATAATAAATACATAGCTATATACATCTATTATATTACATATATATTATATAAAAATACTACATATTTCACTTGTTATACAAACTTACATTCCATATATACTGTATACTATATACTATAGTATATCTTTATATATGAATATGCCATTACATAGCTGTTATGTAAATGTATTATTTACATGATTAAATATATACATATATTTATGCTTCATATAATTAATATATAAAATGTGTTTGTGTATTTCTCAGATATGATTTTGTGTTTTATATTATCAATGTATTTACATGATTTATAAACGCAGAATTATTTAACGGCATTTACTGTTGTTATTATGTTGTTATCACTGTGTATTTATCAGATATGATTTTGTGTCTTATATTATCAATGTATTTACATGATTTATAAACGCAGAATTATTTAACGGCATTTACTGTTGTTATTATGTTGTTATCACTGTGTATTTATCAGATATGATTTTGTGTCTTATATTATCAATGTATTTACATGATTTATAAACGCAGAATTATTTAACGGCATTTACTGTTGTTATTATGTTGTTATCACTGTGTATTTACGTGCTCCCGCTGAGGCGCACCCCGGCGTGTCCTGCAGGCCGCGGTGGCAGGAGGAGGACACGCGACAGCTCCCGGGGCCTCGTGTGCTCCCCCATCCCGCCGTGGCGGAGCAGCTCCTGCGCGTCCCTTGTCCCCTGCCTCTGGCCGGGGCTGCTGGTGGGGACCAGCCCCACCGCTGCCCGTGGGGAGCACGTGGGAAGCGACGGGCACCTCACACCCGGGCTGAGCTCGGGGAGCACCGCCGCACCCGTGGCGGTCCGGCCCACGGCCTGTGGAGGCGCAGAGGGCGCGGAAGGCGCTCCAGCCCTGCTGCTCCTGCCGCCCTGGGTACGCGCTGCCGCCGCGCTGCCTCCTGCAGGGAGCTCTCCTCCAGCTTGTCTTTGTACGCACTTCCATCCCCGCAAGCCCTGCTCTGATCCGACCGGCCCAGGCGAGAGGCAGGCCCGCAGGGCCGCCCGCCCGGCCCGCACCCCGGCATGGCCCCAGCTCCTGGCTCTGGGGGCAGGCCCGGCAGCGCAGCCCGGGCCTCGCTCTGGGCCAGCCAGAGCCAGCCAGGCAGCCTAGGCTACATTTTGAGGCAAAAAGCTCACTTCCTTATTTTCATGTATTATTGTGGAGGAAAAAAACAAAAAAAAAAAAAAAAAAAAACAAACCTTTCTCCATGATTTGCAACAGATTTTGCCAAAGTGTTCTTCTTCAGTGTCATGGTCTTCAGGTGCCCATCATCATGTTGGAGGAATCTGGATTACCTATGCTTAAGGCTTTGGAAATAGTCTTTAACAAGGGACACTCACTATGTTTCATACTGTTCACCTCAGGTTAACTTTTGATTTTGGACGCTTATTACCTACTACAAAAAAATAGCAACGCAGTTGGCTCAACTTAGGGTCATAAAACCAGTCAGTAATTTTTACTTCTGACCAACGTGAAATCAAAATTCGTTCAAGTGCAACTTCCTTGCCAGTTAGTTCACCTTACAGCACTTCTGTATATCTTATAAATGTAATATACAATTACAGAGCTTACAGAGTTTCTTATGGCACACTTGCTTCACCTTACAGAGCCTCTTCTTCACCTGACAGCACTTCTGTAAAAAGCAGCTGAAGAACTGAGAGCAACTTGCAGCTTAATTTTACTCAGGACTTCAGGAATAGCACATCCTTCCTCAGGGTACTCTGAGGATGGAGCCACAGAGCTGAGCCAGAAAGGTTAAATGACAGTGAGCTCAAGTGCTCCAAGGCTAAGGGTTTATGGATTCCCTTCCTGGGCACTGTCCATGTGCTACTTACCCAGAACCTCAGGACATCAACAACAGCTCTGGCATACAGCTCATGGAAAATGTATACACATGCACATACACATGCACACACATCCCTATATGAACAGATAATTATTTGGGGTTTTATCTATATATCTGTATATAAAAGTCTAGTTTCTTGCTAAGACTGTCACCAGAAATGCAAGTGAGATGCCATGTGATGGGCATTTGGAGCTACAAATAAAAACAGAAAAGCAACACCCTCAAAGCTCCATGAAACTGCTCAACACCCCAGATATGCTAGAGCTGCAGCTCTCTTGTGCTTAAGGTGGTTGTGAGACAGAGCAAGAGTATTTTATGGGCTGGTGGCAGAAATGAGAGCACCCTTGGCAGAGCCCACGACACCAAGGCACAGGCAGGGCTGTCACTTGTGGGGGGAGTCAGTGAACTGTTCCTTTCCAAAGGGAAACAGGAAAAAACACCAGCACACATAGCCTAGAGAAACTGAAGTCAAAACAGGAACTAGAGTAATACTTGAGAGGAAGAAATAAAAGAAACTTTTCAGGCACGGCCCAGCAGGGAAGGAAGCTGGGAACCTTTGCTGTCTTGTCTGTTGTTCTTGCTTTCAGCAGGAATACAGTTGCCATCACAGAGCCATCTGGATCCATCTGCAATTTCTACATCTATCTGGTAAAAAATTATTTCAAGATACGGCTTTTCTTAAAATGAGTTTCTTAAAATTAATGAGTTCATGCAAGAGAACATGCTAATCTGACACAGCTGCAGAGGTCTTCTAAACAAATACAAATGTAATTATCCTGATTCTTTAGGATAAGATTGTTAGCTGTTAATTTCCTTTGTCCACTCATCTTGGAATACTGATTAAAATTAATTATTGAGTAAGTTATTCCTGTTGTTTTCTCAGGTCTTTGAACTTGATGCTGCTCTCAGGATTATGGACCTATAGGCACAATATCATCTGAAGTTATTATGTGTTAGCTACAGCCCAGGAGCAGATAACCTGAAAAGTTTTACTCCATGGGAAATATGAAACTGTCCAACTCTCAGCAGAGAGCAGCAGCACATCAGGAGCTACCCTGTGTTTCCCATTGGTTTGGGCAGTTACTGTTAAGCAGTTGAATGAAAGTAGCTTGTCAGTCCCTGGGGTGTTGATGTGCTCAGCTACATTGGTGTGATTCAGGACTAGTTCCCCTGAGGATGATGGGTGAAATCCACCTCTCAGGAGCACAGTCTGTTCTGAAGAGAAGCACTTGTATCTTGCTGCCTTAAAGCATCCTGTTGTGTTTGCCTTGAGCTGAAGTATTCAGGCAAGCCTTGCTGTTGCCAGGATGTGAATTGGGGGCTGCTTCAGTGCTGTCCTTGTTTTCAGCAAGCAGACACAAGAGGAGGAATGTACACTGTCTGCATGAGGACTCCCTTTCCTTGACTTTTGCAGTGAAGAAGGAAAAAGTGATTTAGCACAGGAGTGACCATTACAAATTCTTATTTTTCTGGTTACAGAAGGACTATACAAATGGTTTCCAAATACACTCCTCTCTTCCTTGTGCTACCCCATGAGGCCCTTGTTCTTCCAACCTCCTTGATGCTTTTTTTCTTCTGGCACAGTGGTCTGAACAGCTGTACTGCAATTAAATACCTGAACTCCTGCATTTGGGATTAGATCCAAATAGTACTCTAAATTAATTCCTGCTTAAGCCTTCCTATGTGGCCCAGTGGTTTGGCCTGCACTCTGCTATTTAGTTGTTTTACTCCATAAAGCAGTGTCACACCGGAGGGTAATTTCAGAAAATATCTGCAACTGTAGGCCTACATACACTCCAAGAAAATTCTAAGATCAGAACATAACACAGGATATTTGGCACATGAAACTTTCCACTGAGTGTCCAAGGCTGAAATTCTCTTCCAGCTGGAGCACTAAGTCACAATTCCCACCTTGCAATAGATGTCTTTTGGGGTAAAATTCCTGTAGGAGTGCTTCCCTGAGCCAGCACTGTACTGTCTACTGGAAGATCATCAGATCCAGATGAACACTCTGGCTCTTCTCCTGCAGCACAGTTCCTTGAGAGTGCAGGAGTGATCTAATCTTATCTAATCTTATCAATCACATTAGATCAATTGAATTTAATCACAGGTTAGGTTAGACACCTAGAAGAGCTGTGTTAACCACTGTCATCTCCTCTGACAAGGAGCTACAGAGATCAGATGGGCTGCATCTCCCTGATTGCTCACATGCCTTTGGGGAAAATGTCAGTGAAAAGGGGCAGGCTTCAGCTACTGGTCCCACATGATGGGAAAGCTGCTGTAGAACATCCTGCGCTGGGACCATTGTTTGAACAAAATGGTCAACATTGCAAATGCCCGTGAATAAACTGGATATTTCCTGCTGTAGTAGATATGCTGAACCTGTGAAATATTGGTGTGAGGATGGAGGGCTTAGGGGAACACTGAAATTGTCTGTCAGTCAGGCTGTCATTGCTGTTGATGGGTGGTAATGAGAAAACAGGCTAGACGTTTCTGTCTGTAAAGTGATGGTTTTTTGAACTAGTATCAGGAGACTATGAATAGGCTTTGCTCTCCTTGACTGCACAGTAGACTAAAGATGTTTTTATTTGAATACATATCAATTCTTTTTGTTATGGAATTCCCTGTAGCAACCTGGACCGCCTTGCAGTCGAATGTGATGTGTAACAAATTAAACTTGTTGCTCAGGGCTCAAGAACTCAGAATAGATGGTCCTGTCCTTCTGAGACCCATTTCTTAGAGCTGGAAGTTATTGAGGAGGGCCTACTTATTTAAAAATTTGTGATTGTGGTATGAGCTGGTCAGGGCAGAGAAATGCTAATGATTGCAGGGAACTGACAAGATGTACTTGTTCTTTTTGCATGTTTAATTGAATACACAGCAGAGCACATGTAGGTGCAGCCTGGCCAACTGGTGTGTGCTCATTTGCTTGGAAGCCCTGCAGTCTATCTGACCAGTTTGGTTTGATTCCTACAGATGCTGTCTGAAGAGAGGTCAGCTCTAGGCTAGAAAATCAAGTTTCTACGGGCGAATGCCACCCAAAAGCAGCTCATAGTGGGGCCTGCTCACAGGATTATAGGATGTAATTTGAGGTAAGATCTACCTTTAACCTGCACACTGTCCAGGTGAAAGTAGGATCATCTTTCCTGTGGTGCTCAGCACTCTCTGAAGATCCAGTGTGTTATGCAGAGACACAAAAATACTGTGAGCTTTTCATGAGTAGCAGATAGGGGGGAAAAAAGTCATTTAGATTAGAAGCTGCAAAAATAGCCAGCTTTTCTGAATCCCATCTTTCTTGGAGTAAAAGGGAAAAGAATCCCTATTTCTAATCACAGAAAGGAAATGTCATGTAGTGAAATTCTTCTTTCCTTATATTATGAGTGTACCTTCCTAAAAGCTCCCCGGCCGTACAAGGGGCAGTAAAGAACTCTTCTGGACTCCTTTTCCTTATGCTAATATGTTTTTATACTTTTTAATGCTTTGATATGTGTTTTTCCTCAAACTACAATGTTTGGTTTTGGGCGGGTTTTTTGTGACTAGATTTACACATTCTCTTTTTCTCTTTTTGTTTCCATTCACTTGAGTGATCGATACTGCTGGCCACTGTATTCAACAATTAATAACTGTGGGATAACATGTTCCTTGGATATATACTCATACAATTTTTGATCAGTGAGATTGTTTTAGCTTGCAGAAAAACTACTCACTTGAGGCTTGTATTCCTTTTTTTTTTCTTGACATCAGAAACAGAGATGTAAGTTAACACTGAGATCTCCTCTACAGATCTAACCTCTCCCATTGCAGCAGATTGTTTACATTTCATTGTCAGCGGAGCATTATGAATGCAGGGAATAATCTGTTAAGCTGATTAGGGATCCGGGGTTTAGCAAAGCAATAAACATGTGAAAGCAACTTGTAAACTTTTGTAGCTTCACCACTGAGCTCTCCCCTTTACTACTTGTATCAATTAGAATGTGTGTAAATCAAATGAATATAAATGTCAGCAACAGCAGTAGTTAGCAGAAATGTAAATGTGCTTCTCTTCCCTTCTAAGCTGTATTTCCTCCTCCTGATTTTGCTACAAAGGGGCAATAAAATGAAGGACCACATGATTTCTTTCCCCTTTGTTGAAAGGAAAAGTGCAAAGAAGCAGAAAGTTTTAAACACGGGTGAGAATGGTAGAGAGGAAACAGAGCAGGAATTGGGAAAAAGACGGGAGGAAAAATAGAAAAATAATTAGATTTGGGAGTATGAAAGAAAAAAGCCTCTGCATGGCAGTACTTGTTCCAGGGATTACTATATGATTTACTGTGTATTTACCACATTTAAGATTTTAAATGGATCAAAAAAGCCAAGAGTAGGGTATCATTCCTTCTGGTGATGAGACAGGATCTGGCAGATGGTTCCTCACTTGTCCTTCAGGTTGTGGGGAGTGCTCCTGTCCCTTGCAGCTGGTAAAGTCCTATGTTGCCTACACGTCCATTCCCATTAACTTTTACATGGCTAGTGCATGGCCAGTCCCTCTGAGGTGTTGGCAGGATATGTGATAAGACAATGAAATCATCCTATTTTCAAGTTGTCTCATCCCAGTTTCTAATGAAAGCTTCTGGTGTGAACTATGGTTTCATTTCAACAAGCAAGAAATACACCTAAAAATCTCATGTAGTGGCCCCAGATTCTTCATGCTGCATCTCCCAGCAAAAGCAGAGTTTAAGAGTTTCTGCTGGACACATGATGAGTAAGTCTGTGCCTTGGCCTGGGCTGCACTGGGGGAGGTGTCACCACTGCCAGGCTTTGGCAATGCTACAGGCAGTTTCAGCAGAACTTGCAGTTTGGATAACAAAGTTTTCTGATTTCAAATTAATGGGCAACTTTGAAATACCCAAGTAGAGGCCTCAAATGCATCAGATCAGATCTCATCTTTTCATTCTTTTCATCACAAGAATTTGCCTTGTGTGCAGTGATCTGTGCACCCTACTCCATAGGCGAAAATGATGACAGCTATTTCTTGGATATGACTATATTTATTGGCAAATAATATTCTCCTAAGCATGAAAATCATACAGAGCCAATTTCCCTTTTCATATTTCAACCCTGGCATTCAGCTAGCATTCTGTCCAAAAAGTGGTTTTCTGGTTTTCTTTCTGACTTACAAACATGACTTTTCCTGTCTGCATGGCTTTCTGCTGAAATTCTGCCTGTTCTATAAGTCACACACACATATAAACCCTGAATTAATTAATTCCCAGTGTTAGTGTTTATAGTCAGTCTAGTCCTTGGCAGTCACTACCATTGCTTTAGGTCTGGCTGAGCAGTGGGACACTTAATTGTTTGCTCATTTAGTCTGAAGAGAGAGCAGCCAGCATAACCATAAAACCCAGAGAGAATTGTATGTGACCAGATTGAAAAACAAAGATGTATTTGCTGGATTTCACCCAACCTCCTGCAAAACAATGCTTCAGCAGTGCATGAAGAAGAGAACTGCCATCTTCACAGGCTAAGGGGGAGGCTCGATGAGTCCCTTGGGTGGAGAGCACAGACCCCCTGCCCCACCTGGGGCTGACTTTGTCCCCAGCTCTACTGCTGCTGCTGCTTGCTCCCACCACCATGTATGCATGCCAAAGCAACCGTGTAATTAAAAAAAAAGAAATAATTTTTTAAAAACACTGTTTAAAGCTCTTATTTTTTTTAAAGAAGCGGGATAATCTGCTGTGTGGAAGTACTCCAGTGAGCAATCATGCAGACATACCTGAGGAGCACAGCCAGGCCAGGGGCACTGGGTAGCCTAGGCTTGGGTGATGGGCATGGGAACACACTAAGCCAAGCATTGCCATCTGCAGTGAAATTGGTACATAAAACTTAAGAAGAGGAAAACCCTGGATCTTACTGCCCTTACCAATTTTGTGCCTCAGATTGCCCATCCCTATATTTCTGAGGACCACCTTAAGACATTGTTAAACATTATTAAAAGCTTTGAGGTTCCTGAAAAGAAAACAATACCATTTATAACAGAAGTTTGTTTACTTCTAATGCTTCAGGTTATACATCAATAGGACTGTTTCTGCCACTTCAGTCACTCTGTGAAAATACTGTGTAAGTGCTTCCTCTGCATAATTACTTAATATCTATAATTTAGCATTTTCAATGCCCATTAACTTATAATTCATAACAGCAATCTATTCCACTGTACACATCCAGTATTTCTCTCTCTGCTACAAATAGCAGTGGTCTATTTTTGGCCAGCCCTAGTAAAGAAATTAATAGACTGACTTGGTGGTTATTTATTACTTGTTGGCCTTCTACCAGTAACTGTGAGAGTCCCAACAGCCTGACATCTGTCTTTTGACACGTGTAGATCTTGCCTTTTTCATCTTGAGCTCAGATTTAAAGAAAGCTCAGCCTTCCCATTGTTGCTCTATGCTATCATTTTATTACAGACCTAAGTTTTCATAGCGCTGCTAACATCACATGCTGTAGGAGCACCTGCTTGAGAGCCAGTGGTGTCTCCCTGTGAGGGCAGTGGAGAGAAAGTCTCTTCTAGGAAGCACTTCAGACCACCTCAGCTCAGGTCTTGATCTCACTTGTCCTTCAAGAGACTGCTGACTGTGGAGCAGGGGTAGCTGCCCAAGTTCACAGCACCAGTGCCTTTCCTTCCATGCTTTTTGACACATGGAATCATAGAATGATTAAGGTTAGGAAAGGCTTCTAACGTGATTGAGTCCAGCTGCTAACCTTACACTGCCAAGCCCACCACAAAAACATGTCCCTGAGCACTGCATCTACATGTTTATTGAACACTTCCAGGGATGGTGACTCCAGCATGGGAAGCCTGTTCCAGTGTTCGACCACCCTTTCAGTGAAGAAATTTCTCCTAATATCCAATCTAAACCTGTTTTGTTACTAGGAAAGGTATTAAATTGATAGTAGTTCTTACTGTAATATATGCAACAAAAACTGATTAGCTCCTTCAGTCCAGCAGCTTTTCTGTTCCAGTTGGCATCTCACTGTGGAGCTGCGTGAGGCAAACATGGTAAACAAAGGCTATAAAGGGCCTCCTGGGCAGTGTCCTTCAGGCACAAGGGTGCCGAGCTGACTCCATCTGCTTTGCACTGCCTGTGGAGACTGTTACAGAAGCTTGGTACGTTGTTCCCAAGCATGGGGACGGGAGCTGTTCCCTGTGGTTTAAACTGGTTGCATCCATGCTGCCTTGCTGGTGAGACTGGGTTTGAGACAACACCTACCTGCTGCCTGAGTTTCTCCACCTGACACCACCTACCTGTTGGATCACACCAGGGTGGCATTTCTCTTCCTTGCCATTTTTTAATTGCCATGAATCATCTGTAGTTATTTTTAAGGCAATGAGTAACTCAGTGATGCAACAGAAACTACAGCTCAGAGTTCAACTCTTCAGGCACCATAAGTAAAGCATGATACCTTTGATTGATCTGTTGTCAAAATAACTTCAGTTTAAAGCAGCATTTAATTTCAAAGGGTTTTCATTTATTTCTCAGGACTGTGGCATATGGATTTCTCGTTATCTGATTGGGAAAAAAAGCAGGTGGTGGAACACTCAGGGCTCACCTCCATGTGGAAATGCTCTGGGAGAGACATTCCCCAGTAATTGTATGTGATGCAGAAATGAGAGCTGTGACTATTATTCCAGAATAATTTTTTAAATACCCCTATTTTCTATTCAGCCACCCAGTTTCTGAATTAGTTCTGAAAAAGGATTAGAGTCAGACCAAAAAAGCATTCCTACTCTGAAATAGGAGCATCCAGAGAAGATGTACACCCAAATAATGTTCTGGAATTGCTGTTTTGGAAACTTTCCAAACACTGAGGGGCCCTGAGGGCAGGCAATCCGAGGTCTTCCAGCAGCACCAGGGTGGCCAAGTTTTGGACTGCTGTGAAATCTTGGGTGGAGCAGGGAAAGCTGCCACTACCAGCTCTTTGTGGAGCTCCTGGAGAAGTTCGGTGTGCAGGGTTTCTTGTAGAGAAACAGATCCTGTCCTTGAACACACACCCCCAGCTCACAGATGTGAGTACAAATGATGACAAATGGGCCTATGTCCATCAGTCCTGCCAGAATATTGTAGCTTGACCTCCTCTCTCTGTCTCTCTCGTGTTTTCACGCACCTACAGTTATTTTTATAGAATTAGCTCAAATACATGCTGTATATACTGAAAATATGTATTTCAATTTCTGCTTCACATTTGCCCTACAATGTCTTACATATAAAGAGCTCTTCTGTATCCCGTGTTTGAAGGCCAAAATTCAGTTTGGGAATTTCAAGAAAAACTGAAATAAAACTTTCCTGTGAAACAATTTTTCTTACACTCAACAGTGAGATCATTTTTTGAGTTTTATTTACCATATAATGAATGTATAATTGAGACTGTAAAATATGTGCATATTCCTTTTCCTGGTTTCTTTTATGAAAATACAATTTTCCCCCTCTATTGCATTGCAGCCTATTTACATATACAATCATAGTCTTTCTTTTTGCTAGTGAGTCAACAGCCATGCCTTGTTCTAACTGTTCCTATTATTTTCTTATTATTGCAGACAAATGTTAACAAGCAGGTATATATGTAAGTAACTTTATGTTCCTCAGAGCTGTGAATGCAACACGAAGTGTATTTGCATAACCCAAAACAAAAACGAGCTTATTGTTTACAGTTTATAGTAGGCTGACCCTGGGTGGATGCCAGGCACCCACCAAAACCATTCTCCCTTCTGCTGCTAGAAAGGAGAGAGAATAATATACCAAAGAGTTCATGGGCTGATTTCAGGACAGAGAGAGACCACTCACAGGCAAAACAGACTCAAACTGGGGATATTAATTGAATTTATTACTAAAAAAATCAGAGCAGGATGATGAGAAGTAAAATAAGATCTTAAAAACACCTTCTCCCCACTTCTTTCCAGCTCTACCTCCTCCCCCCAGCAGTGCAGGGAGATGGGAATGGGTCAGTGATCACAGGCTGTTTCTGCTCCTGCTCAGGGAGAGGAGTTCTTCTCCTACTCCAGCATGGGGTCCCTCCCACTGGAAATAGTTCTTTATGAACTTCTCCAACATGAGCCCATCCCACAGGCATCAGTCCTCCCCAAAGTGCTGCAGTGTGGCTCACTCTTGCACAGAGTGCAGTCCCTCAGGCACAGCCTGTTCCAGCCTGGGTCCCCCGTGGGGTCACAAGTGCCACCAGCAAACCTGCTCCAGTGTGGGCTCCTCTCTCCACAGGTCTGCAGGTCCCTGCCAGGACCCTGCTCCAGCACAGGCCTCCCACAGGGTCACAGCCTCCTCTCAGGCACCCACCTGCTCTGGTGTGGGTCTTCTCCATGGGCTGCAGGTGGATCTCTGCATCCCTGTGGATCTCCATGTGCTGCAGGTGGATCTCTGCATCCCTGTGGATCTCCATGGGCTGCAGGGGCACAGCTGCCTCACCATGGGCTGCACCACAGGCTGCAGGGGAATCTCAGCTCTGGTGCCTGGAGCACCTCCTGCCTCTCCTTCTGCACTGACCTTGGTGTCTGCAGGGCTGTCCCTCTCATGTTCTCACTCCGCTCTTCTCTGGCTGCAATTACAATTTCCCTTCTCAATTGTGTTATCTCATAGGTGTTACCATTTCTGACTGGCCCAGCACATCCATCCTGGAGCTGTCTGGCATTGGCTCTGCTGGACATGAAGGAAGTTTCTGGCAGCTGCTCCCAAAAGCCATCCCTGTAGCCCCTCTGCTACCAAAACCTGGCCATGAAAACCCAATACAAATTTTTATAAGGTTTTTTTAAATCTATTTGATATTTACAGAGTACTTCTATACCTCCACTGAAACTTTTACTAGAGTCATGCAAAGAAGTAACCTGCCTTGTTGTTTTGTGTCATCAGACTTACTCACTTTGGAAGTTTCAGTCCTCTCTTGGCATATGTTCAAAGACACCAGAATGGCTCAGTTGGCTGGCACTGCAAGGGGATGGATGTCCTATTCCTGCAGGAACACCCAATATGGAGCAGCAGAAATGCCAGGGTGACCAAAGCTGCTGTTGTTTCTCAATTGCCTAAAAAACAGCTAAATCTGAGCCTAGAAAACACTGCTCTGGTAATATTGGCTAGGCGTGCTCTTTTGGTGACTTAACACAGTTATATCAACAAATTATACTGACAAAAACCATGATACTCTTTTTTCCACCTCTTTGTTGTTTGGGAAATTATATTAAACTCTACCAACAAATCCCCCCAAAACGGAAAGGCGAAGCCCAAGGGGATCTGACGGGACAAGGAGGAGATATTGTATTGATGTCTGGGATAATTTGGTGATCCCCTTGGCTTGGCTTGCTGTGGTATTTTAACCTACAACAAATGCATATAATTTCCTCATTGAGTATGCAGGAAATGAATGTATGTGATGTATTATTACTGCTGTTGATTCAGTCTTTAAATGGAGGTACAATGGGCTCACTTAGGTGGTGTCATCCTCTTCAATCACCAGCTATCAGGCATTAGATAGAAAGTAGTAAGCACTTCACTGGCTTCTTTGTTCTCCATAGACTATTAAGCCTTGAAGGGAAGGACCAAACCTCAGACATACCTGTGAAGCAGGAGAGTATTTTCTGTTTATTGGTATATAAATCCCAGGGAGTGTCTGTTCTGATGTTTGCATTAGCTGGATGTCTCCCATACACATGATCTTCTGAAAGCTAATTTGAGCGCCTCTGCCTGACCCAGCATGGATGTGTGCCCTAGCCCAGGCGGTCCCAGCTGGGTTAAAGGGTGCTATGGGGTCTCTTGAGGGTACAAAATCCTCCCCCGTGCATCATTAGTCCCTGAGCATCCTCACTCAGCCATACCCGGGGCAGGGCAAACAGAGACCTCATTTAATGCCCACCCCACACACTGGGGCTAAAGGTACCCTTTAAACTATTTGGCAGGAAGGCAAATGGAGTCACCTGCTCTGCTCTTCTTCCAGCAGTGCTCCACAGCCCCCAGTAGTGCTTTGCTTTATGTTCAATCACTTACAACTGTGCAAAAGGGCAGAAAGCCCCCACAAGTATGTGGAAGGGAGTAAAAGGTTACTCCCACACTGCATTTCTTTCCACAAGCTACAATATTTAGAGTGTGATGAGTCTGCTGACTGCAGCTCATTTTTACATTGGCAGTCAGTATTTCTGCCAGAGAGTTGCCTACAGTTGATCCAAAATAATGAGATTCAGGGAGTTACTTCTCCACACACACACAAAAAAGAAAGCATGGTTTTACTACTATTTACTGAAAGCTGTCCCATAGATCTTCCAAGGTATAGAAAAGGTGGACTGCTACTAATAGAGGATTTGGGTGTTTCAGATATCCAGAGGTTTCAGACGGCATCTTCAAAACTGAATATCTGGGATTACTTGAAACCATAGTTAAGAATCAGGCCAGTTCCTTCCTGGTGCTGAGGGACCGAAGTCTTCCCAGCACTCTTTCAAGATGGTGACATCTGGAATTGTTCAGCAGTTTTTAATTCCATCCCCTTTAGGTGTCTAAACATGGATTTAAAAAAAAACAAACTAGTATCTACCTCTGATCACACTTTTTTCCTTCCTTAAATATGCTAAAACAGTCCTCCCTCATAGTCACATTTATGGATAAACCCAGCAAGTTCTTAGAAGTAGTACAGAATTTGATTGAAGTGGCTCACTGTTGTTATTTCCATTATGTCAGGTCCCTAATGCAAAGCTCAGAGTAATAGTAACAATAATTTATAGTTTGTGCCTGTTACTCAGGAATCTCAAAAAGCATTTCTGAAACATTGAGCCAAGTAAAGAATGTAACACATCTATTCATATTTGGAAGGCTTCTGCTAGGTAAGTGGTATACCAGTTTTGCAAGTGAATGAACTGAGGTTTGGTAAGAGTCACGTAACAAAACCAAAATTTAAAAAAGAGATAAATTGCTGCAGTAATAAATAAATAAACACTTTGTATTTTGTTTTTGTCATCTGAAATTTTCAATCTCTGATGTTTGTTTATTTGATTTGCTTTCTTCCCAGGACTAAGGCAAGCATTCTTCTAGGTTTGATTAGATTTAGATCTCTCTCTTGTTCCAGCTTTGTAAGGAAGCAAAATGAGGTGCTTTGTAATACTGAGGATCTGATTGCACAGCTTTTCTCCAGCCTTGGTTTCAATTACCCATTTTTTTTCAGCTTCTTTTTAGCTTTTCTCTCTTGTCTTGCACTTGTGCTTTGCCTCTGGAAGGCTGTGTCTCCCTGTGCTGCCAGGTGCACCCATGCCAAGAGGTACAGTGTGGGGAATTCTCCTGGGCCGTGCTGTGACTGTCTTACAGACTGGAGGATTGAGGTGCTTTCTGTGGAAACTGAAGTGCAGGGAAGGAGTGCCCAGTGCACAACTCTGCAATGAGCAGCTCAGGTCCACTACAAAATCTTGGAGGCTGGGAGCTTTGCTTTGCAGACCTAGACCTGCAGACCTTTAAAAAAACAGATTCCATGTCCTTCTAGTATTTACAAGGATGGAAAACCAACCAAACAAGTAAACAAATAAAAAAGACTAATGAAGTAGCTTGTATCACCAGAAAAAATATACTTTTACTAATTGAGTGATTCTACAGAAAAAATATATACAGAAGAATGGCTCATCCGTGTGGGTTTTTTTTAAATGAGTTTTTTTCCCCCGTATAATCCTGTGCCATTCCACACACAGATCAATGTTTAAGGAAAAATGGGGCCACACAAAGCTCTAGGATCTACAATTGTAACATTTCCACCTTGCTCTGTTACACTGCACTTGGGTATAACAAAAATTTTAGCTCATTGAGTAAAGCTGGCTACTTTTGATGTCACATTTTACACCATACACATCAATTCTGGACTGAATATAAAATCTAACTTTTCACTTTTTTTGCTTTCTACAGGTCATGTCGGAGCCTTAGTAACACACTTATTTCTTTTGTTTTACTGTGTCATAGGTTAAATCCTTATCAGCCACAATCTCTTCAGCAATGCCAGTTCAATAAGAGCTCACTAAGCTTCACTGAGTTTTCATCCACAACGTAATATCTTCAAGCCACCACTTGCAAACCTTGCTAAAGGACTCAAATGCTATGTTGCAGCAGCCTGGTAACACAAGCATAGGCACTGGCAGTGCTAAGTCATGAGCTTAGATTTCTGTACAATAGCTTACAATGAAATGTCTTATGAGACGTGGCTGAGGGAGTCAGCAAGGAAGTTTTGAATACCAGTGTTTTTCTGTGATGAAGAATATCTTCATTCTGTTACAAACTGCATTTTTTCAGGCACTGTAAATCATTCTTCCATATCAAAATTAAAAACTGCACTATCTAGTGGACAAATATTACCATAAGACAGCACAGAACTATTTTCTTTGAATATCTATGCATTTTATAACATTACTTACTCATAGATATCTTGGTTATTCACAGATGGGAAATATAAAATACCAGATAACAGAAAGGGTGACAGTAATAAGCATGAGAAATTTCTTACAGATTATTTTAAACTCAATAGCGTACAGATTTATAGCACAATATCACACTAGCAGTCATTTTGACAAATGCATTAAAAAAATGAATAAATGTTATATTAAATAGAATATGCCACTTCTTTTCTTTTCCGCTGGACGGTAGTTTTGTTCATTCTGTGGTTGAAATTACAGATTGCTGCAATCATGGATCTCCTTCATTATCCTGCAGTTGCAGAGTTGGGTTAGGAAGTGAAACTGAATTGTCTTCCCCTGGTTCTACCTAGTGCTACAGGTGGTACTCATGCTGTTAGCCACTGCACTGGACTGCCCTGCCACGTCACTTTGTCAAGGTAAGCAAATTTCCTGGCAAAGTCACTGGTTTTTACCAGTTAAGCTGGTAAAAATTACCTCTTACTCTGCAATCAAGATATTTTCTGTTGCTGACCTAACTTTGTGAGCAGTGTCTGCCTGCAGGGAAAAGCCAGTATACCTGGAAAGATGTAGTTCTACAGGAATACTGACAAACTCCTCCATACAAAACCGTGGGCTGTGGAACTACAAGGAACCCATATTCAGTTAGGCTATGCTGGATTTCTGGAGGGCAATTGATCATAATCTACATCTTCCTAGTAAGCATACCTAGGAATTACCTGTGGGAAGTGCAGCTGCCCCACCAATATGGGTGGATAACAAGTAGTGATCATCTAAGTCACCCTCCAGCTGTGTACAGTTTAGACATGGTGCTTCTCATCTAAGATTATGCAACATTATTAACATCTCCCGCTTTCAGAAAGCAATTAAAAACCCCCATAAACAAATGAAAAAACTCAAATCTCTTTTGGGCATGAGGTTTCTGTAAGCCATTTCCTGACTCCTATGCATCAAAACCCCTGCTAGGGATAGTACTGAAAGAAAAAAACCTAGATTTTATTAATGTTACATTAATGTTTCCACAGACCCTCAGGAGAAATGCCAGTGGCTTTTTTCATAGAAGGGGGTCAGCACTAGGATGGGTATTTTTATTGAGTAAATTGATTGATTCTTATGCTAGTGTAATTCACAACTTTACTCAGGCATTTCCCTGCAGGCTCGTTTAATGGAGAAAATCTGCATATATGTATGACCTGCAGAATTTCTTTGGACTTTTATGTAATTAGTTTAAGAACTTACTTTTTTTTTTTGCCTAGTTGTTGTTACACTTATTGTCAGAGATATTGTAATGTCCAAGTCTTTAAAAATTACACAGTAAAATTATGCCTCTAGATCTCCAAAGAACACAAGGATCAAGTAATTAAAGAAAAATACGTAACATTTTATACATTCAAGTACCTTCCACCTAAAAAATTCTCATTCTTTCTTGCAGTGGTGGTGAAGAGGCACATGAGCTCTGCTAGGCAGAAACCAGATGTTTATAGAAGCATCATGAAAGGAATTCCTCATTTTTGTGGGCTCGGGTCTTGCCTGTTGTGGAAATCTTCTCAGTAGCATGATGAATACTTGTAAGATGGGCACACTGGTCACTAAAAAAACCTGGGAATTGATGTGCCACCGTTGGGTCTCTGTGCTCAGTCACCCATCAGAGGGCATCACCCTTGCTGCATCTCTGCAGACTGAAAAGACTTACTGAGGGCCAGGCAACCAAAAGCTCTTTGAAGGAGACCAGCAAAAATGAGATTGTTTTCTTCTTCATACTGGGCTGATGAAGGGGTAAGTGCCAGCTTCCCATCTCCCAGCAACCAGGCACTGCGACACCCAGGGATGCTGCAGAGCAGGGAACTTGCAGACCCTGTACTCAGGGAGCTTGTGATTTAGTTTAAGCTGTGATGAAAGCAGTCTTTCTGGATTGCAAACTAGGATTTAGCAGAACACCAGGTACCCAGATCCCAGCACAGGTTAATGGGATGTGCTGCCTTCCCTCTGAAATTACCTCAATGATAGGTTTTCATCAGTGTACACAAGAAAGATGTGGTGCAATATTACATCAAGATGCCAAGCCTTTCTTTGCAAAGAACACAGAAGAGGACCATTAAAATTTATCATGTACAAATAGATTTATTTGGTGGCTTAGCTGAGTTATCATGTGCCATCTGAAACAGTTCAGCACTTGCCTTTGAGGGCAGTGGCAAACTGACCCACTGATCTCCTGTGCTACTGAACTGATCCAGAAACCTTGCACGGGACAGCTAAACCAATGTTATTTGAAATTCAAAGGAAATTTTACTTACTAGGTAGCTCTTAAGCAAAATGCAGGATGACTGACTGCGTGCACACGTAATGGCTGTTTACCTTTAAGATCAACATTGAGGTTAATGTGGAATTGCCAAATCAAAGATGAAGTTTTAAAAACAGTTTTGCAGAAGCAGAATGATGAGATTACAGCACTATACAACAGCACAACAGACACAATACAAGACACAGCAGGCAATGCTATTTCTGAATTTAAACATTTTCCCTCGTAGGAAATGTAAGCTTATTCGTTTTGATATCAATCTTCACCTTTCCTGAAACATATTAATTTCTTGGTTCCAAGTAACTGATGGGTTCTTTTTCTTTTTGTTGTTCACAATAAATATAAATTCCTGACCAGATGGACAACTATATAGTAAACTATTATGGTATTAAAAGCAAAAGGATTTATACAAAATATGTATTGAGCCTACTAAAGTCAGGAGGAAGATACAGTGGAATTTCAAAGAGTATAACTGCAATAGGTAAACATCTAAACTCACCAACAGTGGATGAAATAAAGGCAGGGAAAGCTATGGAAAAAAATAAACTACATTATTTTAAATCTAAATGAAAGCTATGCAAATTTAAGTTTCAAAATTCTTATGAAAAATAAGTACTGGTATGCAAACATATCTAGAGAAGATAAACTCTTCTAATTGAAGCCTTTCCTAAAATCTCTAAACTCTCTAAATAAAAGTAAGCTTCTTAAAGCATAAGCAAATTCTCAGCCAGTATAAATCCCTCCAGCTTTAGCTTAAACTGAATTCCTATATTGGCATAAGCCCCTTGTGGCTAAAGCAAGCTTTATATTCCTTTACTGCCAAACATAAGGGACATAGTCTCTGTTACCTGGCCTACACTGAGCCTACACACAAAAAGCAATGTAAGCTTTCAGAAAGTAACTCTCACCTGTATCTGCTTTACAGTAGACCCTTCTGTTAAGTAAAACTGAGCATGTTATTAGTGAACACCTGGGAAAAAAATTTATTTGGATCTAAAATTTTAGGTGCTGTAAAAAAGGTGGAAAATCTAGATTATTGTAGGTTTACATCTCACTGGGGATATGTGAAGGAAATTGTAAAATAGCAAGCTGCCAGTTTCTTTGGGCATCCACATTGGCTTACATGCTAGTGCCTTGAGAACAGAAAAAAGCAGCAACTGATTGGTGAAAACTTGATGATTTTGGAAGTACTTCAGTTTTTAGTTCTGCTTTTGGAATAGCCAAATGCTGAGAAACTATTATCATTGAAGCTGAGATTAGAGACAAGAAAACTTTAATGATTCCATGATTCTGTGAAAACTGAAAAGACTCAGTCATGTAAACTGTTTTCTAAATTTCTGTAAACAGGTTTTCTAAACTTAAATCATCTACACAATCGGATAAATAATACCAAAATAGAATTTAAGACCCTGCTCCAACATCCACTAGATTTTTTTATGCCATTAATTTCAAATAATTGTTTAGGAACATTTTAGATATGTCTCTGTCAGAAGAAATGGGGCTAACCCAAGGTCTCCTTTCAGGTTAGGTACTGCTATGATCAAGAGGAAAAAGACATGAAAAAAATCACTCCTTTAACTAGGTTTTGAACCAACTAAAGTGAATCTTTCTCTTGTGAAATTTAACTGAACAAAATCTCTTTTTAATACTGATCTCAAAGGATAAGAGAGAAACCAAGAACTAATCTGATAAAATACCTCTTTAGATTACATTGATATTTCTATACTGCACACATGCAGGTTTTTTCCTCTCCCTTCTGTATGGAGTTATTTTGAATTAAAATACGCCTCTGCTTAAGTCAGGGAAAACTTTATCAATGACATCAATGAGGTCAAGGTTTCAGCCACTTGGTCTAGGCATAGAAAGAAAAACACAACTCCCTCCTGCATCACTAGCCTGTGCATGGGAACTTCTTTTTCATGCTAAAGAAAATTACTAGGAATGGCATATACTCTAGGCAAATTTAGGCAAATGCCACTGACTCCTGCATACTTTATTAGAAAAGTAATTAATAATCAAAACTGAGTAATAACATCTGTAGAAATATTTACAGCTCTCCTCCTGCCTCTCATTATCCAGGACTACAGCAGTCTCTCATATTAGCATGTCACACCAGCCTCAATTATATAGAAGCATTCAGGAAAATGATCTGAACCACCTACAGGTGTGACTTGGAAGTGTGTTAGTAAAACTGCCTTTAATCCTGTGTGGACATGGCTTCAGAATTAAAGCACTTTTAATTTAATTCTGCGTGTATCAGAAGCAAAGTAAACAAACTGAAATCAAGGTCAAATCAACAGTTAAACTATATATGTAAGGAGTAAATATAATTTAATCCACATTTTAAAGACTTCCAAAGTACAGTAAGCAAAATTCTTAATTGCAAAATGTTTTGTTCTGAGTAAGAGATTCATGTGCAGTTTTATTGATTTGACAATACCTTGCATTTAAATTAAATTTTCAACTTTCATGAATAACAAGTTTTTTTCTACAGAATTCTATGGAAAATATATGGTCACAATTTCATGAGCCATAACTAACTCCATCTGTTAGGCATTTGGGACAGTTTTGCTGCTTAGCTAGTATTTATACTTTTTTCCAATGCCATTCAATCTTTTAATTTTCTCAGTGCCTTTGATTGCATTATCCATAGTATGCTTCTATACTACATATAATTGTATATTTCCTTACAATAGAAACCAAGTACATTTCTCAGATTCTGGACTCCACTGGCATTCTCATAGTCACAGATTATAGATTGCTAAACGTTTAAAAGGGCAAGAGATTATGTGTCTGTATCATGTAACAATAACACTTGAGATGCTTAATGGGCTGTTTGGACTTGACCTTTATCCTTTGCCAGCAAGAGAAAGTTAAACTACTGTAAATTCCATCATCCTCTGAAGGTCTATGCTTGAGCAAAAGCACACCTGAGCTCTGGGCACCCTGGCTGTGGGAAGAGATGGGTGGAAACTAGGGGGCTGCTCAGATGGGCACAGGGCTGGCCTGTGGTGGCATACAGGGGGACTTTTTGCAGTGGATGGCACTGTTCCACCAATGGGAATATGACCAGGTGGCCCACATAATGTTTCCCATCATGCTACTAACATTCCTAACTTCTGCTGCATAAAAGCAAAGTTTTCTGTGTGGTTTTCTTTCTCATTACATTTAGAAAGAAAAAAAAGAAAGGTAAATACATTTTATGGAGAAAATTTGAGTCTATAGTGAAAACTGATGGAATAGAAGTCCATCAGGCTTTTTATAACCAAAGATGCTGATACAGTCTCTAGAATAGGAAGCTGATGCTGGCAGGACATGCCATGGGAAGTACCACACTGGACTTACTCTACTCCATGCCTTGTTTCTTTTCTTAAACATCATTGTCAGAGACAGGATGCTGGGGCAAATGGACTTTTGGCCTAATTCAGCCATACTGAAACAAATATCCCTTTACTGTTCCAGAAGCATGTTTGTCTTTCAGCAATATTGCTTCTCATTCCCTGGTTTGCATCTCATCTGTATTCCTCACAAACCTGGCTATTGCTACAGGTTATTGCATGATAAACAGCCTTACACCTTCCCTTCTCTCCAGCATGAGGATATTCACACTCTTTCTCTGCAAACAGAAGCATGGTATTTAGGTGTTTTCACAATTTATGTGAGGCAATGACTGCCTGCCTGCAATTTGGGCTAGCAGTGGAGAAAATAAAAAGTCTTTCTCAGATGTGAAGTTTTCCTATTACATTGATCAATGCAAAGCAATAGAAAACAAAACCACAATGGGACAATAGCTTTGAGGGAACAGGGCATTGTGGAACTGGAAAATTGTTAAGAAATATATAAATGAGGCAACATCTATGTTCCTATTCTTCTGTAGGCTTGATAAAAGCTTCTGTGGCTTTCGGAAGGTTGTATCACTCGGAAGAGAATATTTTGAGGTTTTGATAGCTTAAAAAAAATGTATTTGTAGAGACACAATCTGTGACTACCTGGTGACAGTTCTGCAATAGTGTTTGTTAGTGTAGGTGTGGAATTGGAAAAGAAAGTGGGCTAGTGGATAAACAGCAACAATGTGAAGTCAGAATGTTGCTGCTTGTTTAGTAAAAGATCTGACAGTGCTTGCTAGTAAATCTGTGTATTTTGGCTTCAAGCATACACAGTGCTTTATTATTAATCATGATTTGTTGTTTTATTCCAGTAATAGCAAACTTTGAAAAAGAGGCAGAAAAAAGGTAAGCTGGAGTTTTCAGCTATGAAGATTTTTTTTTTTTGACTAATTGTTGTCAGGATTAATTCACTAATATGTAAGTGAGTACTTTCAGATCATTGCACTGAAGTTGCACTACAAAGGAAGTATGTAATTTGTTTTTTCACATCTGAAGCCCATTATTAGTACAACAAATAAAGAACATTTTAAATGTCAGGGAAGAATAGAAGTTACAAATAAGCAAAATTCTGTCTTAAATCATACATGACATATAAAAAACAGGCTTGCTCACTGCAGAACAGTATTTCATTTTTGCCTAGATTAAAGAGTATTTATTCTTCAACACATTTTCATTAATGATCACTTGAGATGTTTATAACACAATGGGCAGTAAACACAAGACCTATTCATCAGTCTCCTCCTGGTTACAGCCAAAGTGGCCTTTCACACCACCATGAGACACAAACTCAGTGAGGGTATCCTGCCAACTGCATCATCTGCTTCCAGTCCCTCATCTTCTCATGCTGACAAAGAGAGCACTGGTGGGCAGCAACCTTGGCTTCCCTGGACACATTCCAGGAGTGACTGATGTTGTTGGGGGCTGCCCTCCTCCAGTGCCCATCAATCTACTTTTGAGTCTGACACACACATATTTTCCTTTTAATCTTCTTTTGTCCTCTGGAATCACTTCTCGTTCTCATGTTTCTTTTTTTCCTCCAGCCCCTTCTGCTCAAAGGGCTTGAAGGGCTGGTTATGATTGGGCTAGCACCTGGCTCCAAAAGGGAGAAAGACAACGAACATGGTTTAAACAGGACTTAACTAAAAATTTTCTGCTCTTTTCTGCAGGCTGTAGTGAGAGCTTATGTGCTCACTGCATCACTGAGAAATACTTGAGGAATAATTGGTCCCAGGAGAGTCGTATGCTGGTGCCTTGAGATTCCCCCTTCACACTGAGTAGTTTCCTTTGTTATCTTCCCACTGCTGATGTTAACCAGCAGAATAAGTACTAAACTGGAATGTTTCTGTCATATTTTTCTTCACCAATCTCCTTTTGCTGTCCAGCCTTTTGGAGGGTTTTTTTGTGGCTAATGGCCTCACAATGCTCTGAGCAAGAAGAGAACTTGGAGGTGAGCCTCCCACTCTTCAGTGTCCTTGTGCTGTAAATTTGGATCAAAACTACAGGTAAGAACTGGATCTCCAAAGAAAACTGAGGCCATGGCTGCTATAGCCCAGCAGACTAGTCCAGAGATGTCACCTGGTGTCAGAGCTGCTGCTCTAGCAGATAGCTGTGTGTGGGAGAACCAGTGCCCCTTTTCCCCTGCCACACACCTTGTTCTCCTCAGATAATTGTGGAACTACAAAACAAAAGGCCCCACCTGGAGATCTTTGCCTGTTTGGAGTGCTGGTATATCCATGAAAATACCTGAGGCTGAGATCTCCAGTTCATCAGGCAGAGAAGGCCTGAATCTGCAACCAAAATTTTGCTTAAATATTTTGCTTGTTGACTTAAATAAAATGCTGGGGAGGTTTCATTAGGTTTAACTCTCTGCAAAACAGATCACTGAGTAGTCTAGAAGATGATGCATGTTTGATTACATTTACTTTTCTTGAGTGAGTCTGGGCAAACTCATGAGAGTATTCTCATGAGTTGAACCACATACTCTGTGGCTTAAATATTCAAAAGTTAATCTCCCAATTGTTCATTTTCATTAGATTTTGGTAATTAAAAGTTTTAACTGCACAAGATTTCTTGAAAAACAGTTTCTGATCATAATATAAAATACAGCATACCTTAAAGAACAGAATTTCACCCACTTTGGATTATGACATTTGTTTCCTGCAGACAATGAAATCTTAGTACTTGCAATCTTCTGAGTGCACTTCTATCCAGTGTAGATATTGCAGAGAACAGCACTGTTTCAGGTCATTTGATTTTAACTTCTTTGTGTCTAGGAAAAACTTCTGAAAATATTTATGAAAAAGAAAAGGGATGTAAGATCAGAGAGGTTAGGTAGTGGTGTGCTTTATGTAATATTCTATTTCCTGTAGAGGTCACTGCCAATTAGATGTACATTACAGCAAGAAATCCTGCAGTAGAAAATAATGCAATATATTTTCATTTTATTAAAATCTAGCCTGTGAAAATTAGCATAACACTCGAAATCTGAGCCAGATCCTGTTAGCTTTTTTGGGCTTACTTGTGCCACCTGATGCTCTTGTTATCCTCATGAAGTTCCTGTTTCTTGAATTCAACTTCAATGACATTCTTCGGAAGTGAATCTGCACAGTGTGCAATTACACTGTTGGAAAACATCTATTTCCTTCTTAAGTTATAAATGCACTATCTTTTGTCTAAATTGATGCTTCCTTGTTTATATCTGATGAGAAGAAGCAATTCTATTAGTTCTATCCACCTTTCCAGTCTTCTTCTGTGTACATTTATTCCATTTCCTTGTATTTATTTCTGATTTAAAGCACAATGTTCATCTATCTTCATAACAGTATTTTTCCATGTTTAAGTGCCTTTGTCATCAGTTCTGGCCTTCTTCTATTTTTGCTATGTCACCCCTGGGGACATAAAATCTCTATAATAAATCATAATGACAAAGTATAAATTAATTTAGTGTGCATCTGCACGCAATAATCTGCTTCCTCTAGGACTCTTGGTATTTCTTGAACTGACTTACAGTTGATTCAACCAGCTGTCAATTTTTAAAATAAGTCTATTTTCCAAAAGTATTTTGCTTTTCTCTCTTACACATTTTCTTTGGACAAAGATCTACATTGACTAACTTACATGCCAAACCACAAACAGCTTTCCTATACATGTCAGTATTTCAAATCAAAGTGGGTTTGTTATCAATAAGAATGGAATTTGGCTAGAGACAGAATATTTCCTTTCCCTTGTAGGGTTGGACCTCACCTTTCTATTTATAAACCTTGAGAGTATAGAAAGGAAGATTAGAACATCTTGGGGTGTTTTCTGGCTCCTAAACCAGCTATATTTATGTTTTGTTTTAAATGAGAACTATAATAAAATCCCAAAAGAGTAGAATGTAACCTTTTTCAAATTGTCTAGAACAGCTTTTATGTAATAAATGTGACTTACACACCTATGTATATATAAGTGAAATATAAGTATTGCATTTGAATGAGCTTGGACTTTGTGATGACTTGCAGAACTCATGTACTGTAGTCATCCAGAAATCATATTCCTACAAATTGTGTATTGTATCACATGATATGTATTTTCTCATACATATCACATATGTTTTAGTTTCAAGTTGGCTAGGGAACTGCTAGGAAGCATGGGGGAAAAACATGAAGAAGAAAGTTTAGCCCTGAACTCTGGTATTACTAGTTGCTGAACCTTCCTCCCTTTCTGCAGTTCAGAAGATTTAGACCTGGCATTGCTTATTTTTGTGAACTTTGATACAGTTATAGGTAGATGTCCACAGTAAACACTCCAGAAAGCCAAGATGAAAAAGGCAAAAAACCACAGGGTTGCTCTCCACAAGTTAGAAAGGGAGAATAACTGAGATGTGACATCTAGGCATTTAAACTTTCATGAAATAAATTCCAGACTGGGACTCTGGCACTATCAGTGTCCAGAAAGTGAAAAACACATGGAGGTAGGAATCCAGGAGTGGATATACAGATACGCCAGTGCCTGTGCTGTATTCTGGCACAGTGCTATAAAGACAGTTTTTACCATGAAATGTAAAAGTGGGGCCCTGCAGGAGGAGATGGATGTCTCCCTAATGCTTGGGGTGTGTGCCTAACACTGCTGGGAAGTGGCAAACCTCATCTTGCTAGCGTGGTCTCCAACAGCCTGGCTAAGGTCTGAGTACCAAGCGCAGCTGAGGAGGTTGGCAGTGGTGGCAGCAGTGGTGGATATGTCATCTCTAGCATAACATGGGTTTGTTTTTGCATCTTGCTTGGAACAGCAGCACTGCAGCTGTGTTCAGGCAGCCATAGCAAGGCTGGCAAAGGTCCTGAGCCTGGAGTCACTGAAGTATGCTAAAGCCACTAAGTGTCATGGAGTTACTTGGTATGATACAAGGGATCACCTCCTTACTGCTCTTCACTTTTCTCATTTTTGCTCTCTGTCTCCTGAGAGCCTGGTTTAGGCCAGCAAAAGAACTCAATTTTTTCTCTCCTGGGTCAGAGCCTGGAGTAAAAGAGGAAAGGAGAAACATATTTTTCAGCAGTATAATGTTTTGCCAGGTCATGAAGTGGCTGCTAAAACCATATTGTCTGTCTTTGCTTTTGAAACAGCTCAGTACTCCTTGGGAGTCAGAGACAAAGGCTGCATTTTCTGTTACTTTTCTCACTTTTTTTTCCCCAGCTCTGTGCTCCCTTAAGGGAGACAGGATCACAGTTCAGAAGACGAATCATCAATTTTTTCCCACAATGGTATTTATAAAGATGTTCATGGCATTTTAAACACCATGCAGGAAGTTTCTCAAACACGATTTCACAGGTTTCCTCTGAATAAAACTTAGGGACACATGACAATATAGTTTCTTAGAGGAAGAAACACTGTGTTTAAGTGTTTTGTATTCTTTTTCACCATAGGTAGATCCAGTTGGCAGGTGTCAGCTTCTTACTCTGGAAAAACAAATTTGATTAGTTGTATATAATTAATTTTAAAATGAAATAATAAATTTATAAGCCCAAATCTGTAGAACAGATCAGCAGAAAATAATATTCTTCTCAGAAGATTATGAGATAGCACTCAGCCATGCCCTGGAGTCTTGAAGATAAATAGAAAATGTGAACTGAAATTCTCACCTCTCTAAAGTCAACTGAATTGATTTTCAGTGACCAAAGCCAGGTTTTCACACTGAAGTTCAAAATCTTAGGAGCAAACCTAAGGGGGAAAACAAAATAAAAATTAATAAAAATAAAAAAGACCAAAGGCATGTAGTTAATTTTGTGTGTATTGGGAATGCTGTGTGAATCTCTTAGTGAGACCAAAACTGAGCAGAATAATAATTATTTCCATGATTTCAGCCTAATGGTAGAGTTGGTGCTTCAAGCAGCCATAAGAAAAAAAAAAAGAAAGACATTGGATTAAAATAGTAGGGTCACGTGGTGACAAATAACTTATTTGAACTTTTCAAAGTCTAAATACAGAATTCAAATAAAATAAAATGGTTGTTTTCTACTTAGAGTTACACAAACATGTGCCAATATAACTTAGAGATACTTTTGTTTATAAATTTGAAGGAGTGAGAGGTTAAAGAACTAGTTATAAATTGACTTGACCTTCTAGGGGAAATCCGTGCTAAACCTGATCTGTCTTTAATAACCAAGAATGTGTTTTGTCTCCTACCCTCTTGAGATTTGGTTAATATTAATGCAAGCAAGATGTGAAAGGAAATTCTGTGCTTCACTTTTTAGTAGCTTTTAGTCTTGCAAGAGAAGGGATTGAAAATGAGATAAAGAAGACTTTGTTTGAAAACATTGCAAAACTAAAGGCTTTTAGAGTCCTTCAAACACTTGTGCACTTGTTTTATGCTCATTGATATAATTTTGTGAAGTTAATTTTCAAGAGGCTTAAAACTGCGCTGGTGTAAATTCTGTGGTTACAGGTCCAAGTGAAGTGAATGTATCTTTTGTGGAGTCAGCTACAAATTATAGTTAGCTACACAGCATTCCTAAGTCATTACAGAAATCCTGAATCAGTACAAAAGAGAATTTATAGTTAAAACTATGATGCCTCTGAGGTTAGCTTAGTACATAGGGCATTTTATGACAGAAGAAGTCCTTTTCTCATTGATCTGCAAATCTTCAATCTGTGGGTGTCCTTCTGCCACTGACAGGAGATAAAGGCAGCAGGCAGCACACGGAGCAACTGGCCTGCAGGAGCTGGTGTTCCTGCCCCGGGGTGAACCCTGTGCTGGTTAAGCAGGTAGGTGCACATTGCAGCCAAAACCACCCTCAGCAAAGCACTGCTGCTGCTCAGCCCCGAAGGGATCAGGCAGTCACAGCAAGACTTGCAAGCCTGTCATGAGGGATCCTTGAGTGTTACAGCCTTCCACTAGTAAAATCATGGCAGCATTAAGCAAGGGAACAACCAAAAATGGTAGTTTTAGAGTAGTTTCCCAGTTCTTTGGGCATCTGACCCTAATTCACAGATCAAAATAATGGATAAAGGAGTGCTTAGGTGGGGATTTTAATGGAAAAGTATCCTAGCAAATCTGTCTGAAAACTAAGAATCAATGAAAATACCAGCTGGTACACAGGGCATTAAATCTGGATCATTCAGCCATCAAACTGGGAGCTCCTGGCACTCCTTGGACTCCAGCTGGATGCAGCAGGCTTTTCCACCCTGGCTGCAGGGCTCCATGGGTCACGGGGAGCAGGCCGGTGCTCCAGGCTGGGGGGCTGCCTGTGCAGCCTGCCCTTCCTCAGAGGCACCCCCGGTGACCCGCGGGGGTGCACGGGTGGGGGCACTGGCAGGCACACTGCTGGCCACACTGGCAGGCACACGGGCGGGTACGGGCACACTGGCAGTATACGGGTGGGTGCACTGGCAGGCTCAGGGGTGGATAAACTGGCAGGCACACGGGCAGGGTACACGGGTGGGTGCGCCAGGACCATTTGCAGAGTTCTCGGGCCATCTATGGCGCTCTGCGGGGGCCGCTACTCCCGCTACCCAGACGGGTCCAGCTTCACCTCCGAGTGCCCCGCGTTACCCTCACAGACATCCCGCTGCCACCGCTGCCCGGGCAGCGCCATGCGCACCGTCCACAGCATCGGCCGGCGCTCGGCGAGTCCTTATCCCATGTCTGCGGGGGGCTGCGGGGCGAGCGCGGAGGTGCTGCCGGCGGGCCCCGCGCTGTTGCCGCGGTGATGCCGGGCGGCCCCCCCTGCCCGTGCCCCCGCCCCGCAAACATGGCAGCAGCAGCAGCGG